>CM048818.1:35451388-35738888 GCA_026586065.1 Dioscorea zingiberensis
AAAAAAATGGATCATAAGGGCGGGGATGGTCTTTGGTGGATCTAGGGTGAGGGAAAAACGAAAAGGGGATTCTAGCAGTCCTTCCATTAAAAAGGTCACAGCCATTCGCGGAAGGAGGTCCGCAACGTTAGCTGTCTCGTCTATGTAACGATTTAAATAGGCCTGGAGCGTTTCCCCCTCTCGCTGCTTAACGCGCAGAAGGGTAGATGGGGTCTTCTTTTGTTTTGAGTAATTTGCAAAGTAAGCTAGGAAGCGATCTGCTAGAATTTGAAAAGAAGGAACTGTGCTAGAAGGAAGATCGACAAACCAGTCTTGCGCTTTTCCCTCTAAGGTGGCGGGAAAAGCTCGGCACATACGAGCGTCGGTAATTCCTGTGAGAAGTATCTTTGATCGGAAAGACTTCAGGTGATGAGATGGATCGGTTCTGCCTTCATATGCAACCATGGCAGGGGGTGTGAAATTATCAGGAACTTGCTCTTCCAATATTTCCTTGATAAAAGGTAAACACATGCTGAGAACGTGCCGTTCGGACTTCTTGTCTCCTCGCGAGGGATCCTGTCGCTGTGTTCTTCTGTCGACCGTTGGGATAGATGGGCTATTCCGTTCGGTCCTTGTCCGCTCCGCTCTCGCTTGCTGTTCAGTTCTTATGGCAGCTTGCTCTCGACGTTGAACGGAGGGGGGTTCTGAGCTAGCAGAGAAAGCGGTTCTCTCTCTTCTGTCTCCCTGAGTGCGAGTCCTTGTCCTCCCTCTGCTTACGGAATTGGCTGGTGGGATTGTTGGCACACTTGGTGGAATTTGTGTGGGAGGAACTGGCGGATGAGCTAAAGCATGAACAGCTTGAGTTAACTGTTCCAACTGCTGCTGTATGTTGAGGTAAAACTCCGGAATGGGTTCTTGGGGTGGGACGGGAGGATTTTCCGATGGAGGTAAGATCAGCGGATTATTCAACGGAATCTCCTCATGCCTTCGGACTTCTCCAGGTTCTTCAAGGTTACTTGGTGCTCCTTGTTCTTGAATCCGTTTTGACATTCTGGTAGTAATCATTTGGCTTTTTGTAAGGGTCCCCACGGACGGCGCCAAACTGTTGATGCCAAAAACTGGTCCACCTCACACCTTGGCTACTGTCGCCTCGTGATTTGGCCTCAGCCTTCGACAAACGGTTAAAATTTATAGTTGGTGTGGACGCTTACTTCTGCTTATGAACGGGGAACGAAGGGAACACCCTGGAAGTCCGATCGGAATTACCCATTGACGAACCTGTAAAAAAGGAGAGGGCAGTGATCGGAATTGGGCCTTTCTGCCCGGATTTAACTCCGATGCTTAAATCAGAAAACTTGAGTCAGGGGTCTTAAATTAGACAGTTCTTTGTATCTTTAGGTCCTTTCCTTTCTTCCACTACCATTCTCCTTTTATAGCACCCTAGAGGCAGTAGCGGTTTAGGAAAGGCGGTGAAGTAAGGCGGTGGGTTAAAATATCTCCTAAGGCGGTAGGAAAATATCTACTGCCTAATGTGTAGGTGCCACGTGGGTAAAAATAGAGTAAATATTTGCCTACTGTAGTGAGTGGATAAGGCCTACCCACTGTAGAGGTGTTAGATATTTATTCCTCTTTTTCCACCTCACCCCTTGTATAAGAGGGTTGCTATAATTCCGACGGACTTGTTCGTAAGATCGATCCTCATGATATTTGACGAACGAAATTGTGCAAATATTGCCATGTGGCCAAAGAAGCACGGTCCTGTGTGTGACAGGTGGTCTTTTAAGTCAATGACACGTGTCTTACCAAATATATCCGTAACAATATATATATATATATATATATATATATATATATATATATATATGGGTCCGGTTCATGGGACACACTATTTTGACACACCCTTTTACAAACCCTTTTTCATCCATTGGATTGAGATTATTTCAAGGGTTGAGATTCATCATTTTTTTAAATATTATTTATTAATTTATTAAAAATGTAAATATTATTTAGGGTTTGTCTCTCTCCTCCTCGCATGAACGGTGGCATCGAACGTGAAGGCGACAAGAAACTTTCCCGGGTTCTGCTCGTCAGGCTCGACCCTAAGCGGCATTCTAGATTCATTGCTTGCTTAAATACATGATTGAGCTCAAAATCTCCCATTGAAAGCATCTTTAACAACTCCGATTCTTTATTAACTGAATCCTTTTCAACTTCAAAGACACTTCACAATTTCGATTCTATTTCTCTAGTTTTACGAATGTTTTGTTCGATTTCTTCATTGACTGGTACATTTTGAGCGAAATTCACAATTCCGAGTTATAACCTATATTTGAAAAACTAAAATAGATAAATAACTAGTGAATCTTATCATATAAAACTGAACAATTTGTTGCATATAAATCTGACATTTCAAAATGATTCTCTGCATGACAACGAATGTCACCGATTATGAGCGAGAGAGAAGGGAGGAAAAGGAAGAATACCTCATCAAGCTTGTCCTTATGCAGCGAAATCTGGCAGTATAAGCCCAGAATCATCCATAAACGCCGAGCAAGCACGAAGACCCAGTACTAGAAAAGAAAACTTTTTTATATATAAAAATGATTAAAGCCGGTTCATGCCTCTTGGATTAAGTTAAGTTGTTCAATTTAAACCAAAAATGTAATTTTTGTTTCAATTTGTTAAAATGAAAAATGAAATTTATGGTTTAAATTATATTCATGTATTTTTATATGAATTAAATTATAGGTGTGTTTGGATTGGCTTACGAAAAAAAACTTCTTTAGAGTAAGAGGCGCTTATATTATTTTTATGTTTGAATATGTTAATCTAAAAGTATTTTTATAACAATAATAAATAATAATAATAATAATAGTAATAATGATATTTCAGTAATTGACATTTTTTAAAATATATTTAAAACGTTTAAAAATGATATTTTGGTAATTAACACTTTCTAAAATTGCTTCTACAAAATAGGAAGCACCAAACCATTAGCTTCTGAAGAAAACACTTCTAGGACTTCTTTTAGTGCTTTTGTTTTTCTGAAAAACGCATCCAAACACCTTTCTTTTCCCAAAAGTGTTTTAACTTACTCTAGAAGCACTTTTGGGTGAAAAAAAATCCGATCCAAACAAGGCTTATATAGATCTAAACAAATAATATAGCTTACGATAAATAATATTACTATAATTTTATTAATCATTTTGTATTATATCGTAAATAATTATAAATGTGTGAGAGTTAACAATACTTTTAGTATTGTGAATTAAAAGAGATTAATAGAATCCAAACACCACAAATTCAGAAGCCCATACTTCCAAATCCTTTCCAAATACCTCCAATTGAACACCAACACAAAGAAAGCACATCACCAAAATATAATGAACTTTATTGTTGAACAAAGACAACTGGTTGTCAAATGTAAATCAGATTAATAGAAAATTGAGGAGAGAAGAGTGCGTGATACATTGTTCAAATTCTTGAGTTCTGAAGGATTGCTTAGTGACAACATTTATGAATAAACAAGAAGCAAGGCGAGTGGAAGCAGATTGACAACAAAAGGGCAATACCTCGGGGCTTATAATACTTGGTAGGAACAAATGGCATTTTTGTGATAACACCATCGTAGGATTCTGACGGATGATGATCTTAAGCCTCACTACCAGGGCTTGTGGCATCCAGATTTGACATAGCCCATCGCTATGTTTTTCTTCAAACAAGGACTGAATCCTCCACTGGTCACCTCGCCAATCTTTTCGCCTGAGCTACTTTGAATCTCACTGTGGCTTCGGGGTGGTGGACCAGACGAGAAGAACCCACACGCCTGATTTTTGGCCCGTCTTCAATTTGTTTAAGAATTATTTTGGCTCCCGGGAAGCCACCTTCTGCTCTTCTTCTCTTGCCAATGGCCCATGTAAGGCCAGCCTCCACTGGTGAAACATGTTCATTGTTTTCAATTGGCAAGGCACCAAACCCATCCTTATGTCATACCAAATCTTAATGTTTAGTTACTTTGTTCATTGTTCATATCTTGTTTTTCCCCTTTATTTTATCTTAATTTGCTGTCTATAAATATTTTGCTATCATGTAAAGTAGAATGAATTCTTTTAGGCTCATGTTAGTAGTCTTTTCCTAGAAGAGATTTGATTAAAATTAAATACTATGACTTAAGATCTTATCAAGCCGATTAAAGGGAGATGTACATAGAATAATACAGTGACTTGTCATAGATGAATTGAAGCATATGGTGGTGATTTGCTTGAAAAGAAGCACCTCAGGGATCAATTCGAAGAAACCCTTGTGTGAAGTAACATGTCCCTATCTAACATTGATAGATCTCCCCAGTTGTCTTGCAAGAACCAACGTGAATGATGTCCGTTTTTGAGCTTTCACCAGATAATGTGAACATTTAGGGCTGGTGGTCCTCTATTCATCTCCATATCTCAAATATCATCTTTTTTCTTTTTTCTTTTTTCTTTTTTCTTTTTATATTTTAGGAATTCACTATGGCAAGACCTAATGCACATGACATGTACCCATGTAAAATAACTGAACTGCCTAAATAAGTTGAAGGACTAAAATGTGTTAATTGCTTTGGCTAATAGCTGAACGATTCAGAAAACTATATACAGAAAAAAATGAAATATCTATGATCTTAAATTCATGGCTGCAGAATGTACAACAGTATCAGAATTTCATATATTGCAGAATGTACAACATAAGCTTTAAATTCTCAATCAAATTGAGAATTTAATTCATGGCAGCAGAATGTATAACAGAATTTCATTAGTTGCCAACATATGATCTGTAACTCAAACAAATTGATGAACATTTTGGTATTATTGCTTCAGCTAATGCAGCTGAAATATAGATAAAAATAAATACGGAAAAAATGAATCAATTTCTGAACTTAATTCACACAGCTGCAGAATATTGTATAACAGACTGAGAAAAACAATTCATCAATCAAATTTTGTGGTTGGTTTCAGAGGATGAACAAAGGAAGAGACACACAATGTTTTGATTTCAGAGATATATGATGATGAGAAAACTCAAATCCGATTAGTGTACTATAAAGGACAAACAAAGAAACAAGCAAAACAAGCGCAAAGATCAAAACTTTGTGTTTGGTTTCAGAAATTATATGATGAGAGTACTCATTCAATTACAGTACCTTAAAAGAAGAAACAAAGAAACAAACACTCCAAACACAAGGATCAAAACTTTTTTTGTATTTGGGTTCGAGTTGAAGAATGAGAAACCTCCCCTTCCAAACACCATCAGGTTTTCCATAATGAGCATTGGAACAAACATAGGAAGAACAAAGATTAGAACTTTGCCCTAAATTTTAGGAAAATAAGAACAAATAAACAAACACATCAATCACAACAATTGATGTTAGAAGGTCGAGAAGCACACCAAATATTCAATTTGATTTCTTCAAACTCAACAAGCACCAAGGTCCAAACTTTGTGTTTCATTTCAATAAATACATGACGAGAAATCTCTCAAATACACTCAGTTTTCCTCAATGAACAAGTAAACAACCAATAAAGTACAAAGATAAGAACTTTATGTCAGATTTCAGTGACACAAGATTAGAACCCTCACATATTCAATTAGTTTTTATCAGCGAACAAAGAAACACAACAAGCACAAAGATCAAAACTTTGTGTTTGATTTCAGTAATGAATGACGAGAAACCTCTAAAATACAATCACTTCTCAACGACCAAAGCAAACAAATACATCAACCACACATATCGAGGCGTATTTAGATTTCAATGACACAGGATGAGAACCCCCTCATATTCAATTAGTCTTCATCAATAAACAAAACAGATATTAAAAAAAAAAGCACAAAGATCAAAACTTTCTCTCAAAAAATTTCTGAGATAACTAACAATTGTCCAGGAGTTAAGACACTAAAAATTTCAAAAGAAAAATAGCTACCCAACAACCTCTTTTGCAGACCAAATAATGAAACAGCTAGAAGCTGTCAGTGGGCTGCCTTTTGCCTAACACCACCATGTTCATGCTCCACCTGACAAATAAAGCATAGATTTTAGACTATATGGAAGAGGTATACATCACAACTGACATCAAGATCTATATATATGAAATATTAGATCACTTACTGTGCGCGTAGCTTGTATGTTCTCCAGATTTAATGGACAATTTCGGGAGTCATGGCTAGCGTAAGTTTTGCATAAATGACACTTTCTTCTCTTCTTGTTTAAGGCTATCTCTAGACCACTTTTGTATCTGCCGGAGCTACTGCAATTTTTATTCTGCTTTCCATCTTTTTTCTTTCCTTTAGTTTGTGAAATGTTTGGATTCAAAAGTAATACCTGAGGTAGTTCAGCAGGCACATCAGGCTTAGCAAGCACGTCATTTTTCTCTTGAGGAGCATTGACATCAGACCTAGGCATGGTCAAGCTAGAAATCTTTTTGGATAACTCATTCAAAGCTTCCATGTAACTTATATATGCCTCATTTGATTCTGCAGCTATACAAGCCAATTTGGTAGCTTGTTGACACATATGACTTAGTCTCAATGCCTCTGATTCTTCCTCTCCATTATTGCTCACAAATCCTTTTGAATCAATAATCCTAAACTTATTTGCCTCTTGCTTCCACCTTGAAAGAATAAAGTGATTTGGTATTAAATCAACGTCTTCACGAACAAACACTTTCAATATGTGCCTGCATAGCATTCCAGTGAACTCAAAATTTTTGCACTCACAATTGCCTTCAAGAGTCTGCAAATTTAACTTGACCAAAAACTCTTCAGAAATTCCAGATTTTGATTTAACCATGAATGACTGACATTGGTCATCACTTGCAAAAACTTCAACTTTGTACCGATTGGCTTCACTCTTTTCATCCTTGAATTTGTTGAACATATTTCTAGTGTAAACTTTGGCTGCATGCTTCATGAGGAATTCATTGTCCTCCACAATACGAAACTTGTGTTCAGACTCAAAATCTTCATCAGTTTCCCTTTTTACTATCTTCTTTAATGCTTGCTCATATTTCACAACAAACTCTCTAAGGTTTGTGCTGGATGTAACAAACTTATCAAAGAAAGCATTAACACCTTCACTACGTCATGTCGTGTTCATTCCAGCAAAAAATATGTGACGCTTGTAAACCGGTGCCCATGACTTACGAATTTCATAAACATTCTCCAACCATTCCCATGACTTACCTTGTAATCCATTTTCACTCATTAAGGTCTTCCATTGAACCTTAAAATCTTCTTTCTTATATGTTGACCAAATGCACTGCTTCATTGCTTTCTTAAAATTTGATTTTTTTATAGTACACATGTGACAACTTCTCCCCAAATTTCTTCTTGATGTGCTAGATGCATAAACGATGGTGGGTGGTAGGAAGAATTTTAGCAATTGCCCCCTTCATTGCCAAGTCTTGATCTGTGAGAATGGAAATTGGAGGACGGCCACCCATAGCTTCAAGCCATGTCTCAAATAACCATGTAAATGTAACCTCTGTTTCATCTTGTAGAAGTGCGCATCCAAATTGTATAGCTTGATAATGGTGATTTACACCTGTAAATGGGGCAAAAGGCATACCATACTTGTTTGTTCGATATGTGGTGTCAAATGAGACCACATCACCAAAATATTGGTAGGCCATACGAGATCGAGAATCCACCCAAAAGAAGTTTATTGCTCTACCATGTTCATCACATTGAATTGCATAAAAAAATTGAGGATTCAGAGCTTGCTTCTTTCTAAAGTATGTGAGAACCGCTTGTGCATCTCCCTCCTTTAACTCCTTTTTTCCTCAAATGATTGTAACAATCCCTATTATCAAAGCCAATATGATAACCACCAAAAATTGAAGGAACTTTCGCTATTTCCAAGTTCTCTCTCTGAAACGCTGTAACCATATCCTTAGCTGCTTGAGGTATGTGCCGATTCGACCTCATTTTTATCTTCTTAGTTGGGGTAACTAATTTGTGGTTATGAAAATCCTCCACCTTTGAAACTTTTCATTTCCTCTTTTGCTTGTCATGGGTAACCCGCAAACAAGCTTTGTAATCACATTTAACTGTTGAACAACTTCTCTTTATTTTTTCTTTCTGTTTTTCTGTATCCCCAATCTCCTCCCTAGCATCATCATTCTTAGTCTGAGAGACATACTTTCCTTCATGTGAGCAAACAAATAGGACACTTGTTACATCATCTGAGCGCAATCGCCTTTTTACTGAACTTCGAATACGAGTTGAAAAACCTTTGTATTGACCGTATTCTTTGTAATACTCTTCTGCTTCTTCTATTGTATCAAAATACATTCCCAAATTTGGTAGCTGCAATTCGGTTTCATTATTGCCTAGTTCACAATTTTGTTCTTGGATTTCATCCGTTACCTAGATGGAATTCAAGTATAAATCATGTTAGATGCATTATATCCATTGAACAAATAACAAAGTGGAACACCTTAAAAGATAGAAAATGCTCTTGCAATTTTGTTGATCACATCACAGCACATAACATAAAAAACAAAGTCTTTAAAGTGAGCAATTTTTTAATCACTTTTAGCTGTTTGGCCATTGACTTGCCAAGAAGACCGCAAAGATAAAAAAGCAAACTTCCTCTATACTACTTTATATTCATTACACATTGGCAATACCAAATCAAACAAAAAGAACATGCCACCAAAGAATAAAAAAGCAGAACAAAGGGCAACCCAAAAGTGTGAACTTCATCTTTATTACAGACCCAAACGAATAAATCCAAAAATCATACAATACTAACAATCGTCATCACCATCAAAGCCAAGAAATTCCAATGAGGTCACCAACAAATTAGAAAAGAATTTAGAGGCCTCAATAGCAATTATACCAAACTAAATGAAAGTCAAGTACAACCATCACAAGACGTGTGACGTTAATAGTAGGAAAAGAAAACATACCTCATGTAGATTAAGATTGGAGGAGGGAGAAGACTTTGCGACGGATGAAGAAGACGGTGTTGACATTAGAGTCACTAGAAATACTTTATGAAAATTTCGATAATTAGAGAAGAATGAAGAAACTAGATATGAGAGATAGGAAGAACTCACAGCCCATGACTCTTTGCTAATTCAAATAAAAAATAAAGGAAGAACTTCTCATTTATCCAACAATTAACATATGCATCTAAAATCTGCCACGTAATTAAAAAGAAAATATCATACATGCATCAATACATCTATTATGAAGCCAAGAAAATTTTTACTTAGAAGAAATTGAGTTAAGTTATTTTCATTAAGGAAAAACTCATTAAAAAAGAACCAATCCAATATAATATAATATATACAAAAACCAATCCAATCCTCAGCAAAACTGATATCAAAGTGAATTCTGATATGTCCTGATATCATTTGAAGTTCCAAATGCCTATTTCAGTTTTGTGATTCAAAAATAAACAAGCAAAAAAACTTAAAGGGACAATTTTTAGAAGAAAATAGAGACTCGGATTTGTTCTTGTATACTTAACTCAAGAAAGAACAAGACATACTTGGATTAGCAGAAAAGGTAGAACTCATTTATATTCTTCTAGGCTTTTCATGCTCAATGGATCAATTTAACTTGCTTATATGTTATCTCTAAAGCTGAATCTAGGCTTTGTATAGAGTGGACTGTGATTTAGTGTCTCCTCATTGAACTGCAATTCTGTTCCTGCCATTGAAATATTATTCACTTTAACTTTTAGTAGAATTAGGGCATTAAAGCAGTGGTGCGATTGTAGTTTGTGAAGAAATAATTGTTTGGAAAGGAGGCAGTCTAATTCCCTTATTCTCTAAATATATAGTTATGATACTATCAGCAATTATTATTAAGGAAACTAGTAAGTCTTGTTCAACATCATTGGCTGGTGAATTGTTATGGTTATCTCTGCCGGTTTGATCCATTGCATTCATACTCCCTCGGAATATTTCAATTCTTTGTTATCTATTCAGTCTTAACTTGAATTTTTGGAACAACCATTGCAAGGAACTCATTGGAAGCTTTGGAGTGTGACTTGAGATTCCTGAAAACAAATATGGATAGAATTCAGAAAAGGTATTGACTAACATGTCTGTATTATTTTATTAACATAAGGCAAATTTTAATTATTTATTTATAAGAGACTTGCCCTTATTTGACCACAATTTATGTTTTACATATACATGCTTGTTTGCAATGGAGAATGTAGTTTCAAATGTACAAAGTAACTGATGCATGATTTTCAACTGTTATAAGAAAGTGTCTTGGTGAATGAAATCCTCACCTCTTTGAAGGCGACGACAATGGCCGAGAGCGTGCAAGGATTTCAAGCAAACAAAGATGAGGAGGAGAGGAGGGTGCGATCTAGGGTTTTGGTGAAGGAGGAGAAGGAGCGCGCCTCCCGACGTTCAATCCCACGCGAACTCAGGAAGAGAAGAGGGTTTTGGTGAAGGAGGAGGAGAAGGAGTACGCCGGACGGCCACATGGAGGCCAAGGGCGGGAAGGGCGCTTCACGGCCACGGGGCTTACTTCTGATCTCCGCACGGCATCAGCGATTCAGCGCCCTCACCGTGATCCTCCTGCTCCTCCGGTGTTTGTAGCCTGCCATGTGTTTTGGAGTTATGGTTATGGGGGTCATGTTTATCCCCAATCAATCCTTGAGATGAGCACTCACAATAAACTATGACAATGCAATTCAAGAAAGCCACGTTTTTTTCTCGAACTACTTAAAGGAGAAATAAGAAATTTTTATGTTTGCAGCCATGATATCGCTTTTCTAAAATAAAGAAACATTATTTGCTAGCAGAAAAAGAAACATCAATCATGTATTTAAGCAAGCAATGAATCTAGAATGCCGCTTAGGGTCGAGCCTGACGAGCAGAACCCGGGAAAGTTTCTTGTCGCCTTCACGTTCGATGCCACCGTTCATGCGAGGAGGAGAGAGACAAACCCTAAATAATATTTACATTTTTAATAAATTAATAAATAATATTTAAAAAAAATGATGAATCTCAACCTTGAAATAACTAATGGAACTGTGGGCTAACCCTCATCAAAGGGGTAACACCCAAACAAAAAGGGGACTGTATTAGATAGGATGAGATCCGGAAAACCCAGATCTGGTTGGACTAAACTGTATGACCACCTTAGCCTATAGGAAGCCCCACTATTGATCCCAATTATTGATACAAAATGACTGATCAAGTTATATATATATATATATATACTAATGAGAAAGAAGAGAAAGGGAATCCCTCTCTTCTAACCCGAGCCATCTCCTCTATCTGTTTACCCTGTGGAGCCCCAGTGAGAGATTTCGACGAGTGGACCAGTGGCCACCATCATAGCTCGGGTGACCTGCCGTTCTCCCTTTCCCCGTGAGAAACTGTGAGAATTATTCCCCAATTAACTTTGCCTCCCCTTTGCCATGTGACCCTCATACCTGGGCGGTGATCAAACTCAATAGAGCCGCAACTTTGATGCCACCCAGCTAGGGCCTCTCGAGAATCTCTTCGGCACCTTAGCACGATGCAACGACCGGGTCAGGGGTGGCCGTGGACTGTTCCTTTTCTACGATCACCTACTACAGTTTGACTCCAACCACAGAGGAGGGCCGGCCTAGCAACATCGGGGGCCGGGACTGAGAGCCAGTGAGTAATCTTCCACCACCGGTATGTGGCTGTACACTCTCGGGGAGCCAAGTATGACTAAATGAGTGTAAATTATTTTGTATGATGGATGAATGGAGTGAATTATAAATCTCTAGGATTATCAAAGGTTCGGTATCAATTACAATTATAATCAGGATGCACATCTCCGGCGTGATTAATTGTGTATAATGGCAAAGAAATCACAACTGCCGGTGATGGGCTAACGTTGTATTTAAGGATGCCTATAAACTGTTTGTAGAATTGCCACAGTGGAGAAATAGGCATGTAGAGGTTTAATCTCTGGAGTTTTACAAACCTTGAATCCTCCAATTAGCAATGAAGTGTAAAATCGAGAGCGATTGAATGTTTCAGCTATACTTCTAGGTGAAAACAATGCTTTCTCATCAATAGTATGATAAAATGCCTCTGTAGTGTATGTATAACTTGCAGCCAAAGGTTAGGCTTCTAATATTCAAGCTTTTAATTCTTGATTGTAGTTAAGATGCAAGTCACTAGGAGTCTATATTAATTCCATGTATAACCCACTATCACCTCAAAGATTACAAATGCCAATTAAGGTTTTTATGGCCACGTTTGATAATGAATTAACCATTGTGTTTGTGGATTAACACATCTTTGTTATATAATGGTAATCTAGTGGATGATTAGGCCTTTAAGTACACATGTTCTAGGTTAATTAGATATGCAAATGAAGGGAGGGAAAAGAACCTTCAAATTCAATGCTAGTATCTATTGTTGGATATTATTTTAATGACTAGAGAAGGGAAAATGAGCAGCAGGAGTTGCGGCAGGACCGAGCCACTCCTAGAGGTTTCCTAGACTCAGGTAAGGGGACACAATTGTACATTTCTTGTGTTTTATCGAGTTTTTCACAGTTATTGATTTAAATTGAATGGCATGAACTTTATTATCAAAACTTGTGAACTGCCTTGAGTCTTGCAAATGTATTATGTCTATTAATAGATTTCTGGTTCGGAAATATATTTCAAAAATTGCATGCGATGAACAAATAAACAAGGCTGAAATAGAACAATAGAAATAGATATAGATATCGATGAACTACACCGTACTTACATACTTTCCTGAACCAGTGGTGGCTCTATGAGAGAGCTAGAGAGTACGGTAATAGGTTAGGGAAGGGGTTATTTGTAAAACTCTTATTTTTAGTCCCAAACTGTCTATTTTCAAAACATTCCATTTTCAAGAAATAAAAACCCCCTTTTCACATTCGCAGGGTGCCCAATACACGTATATACATTATTTGCCCGATGGTTGTTGATTGAGTCCTATCGAGAAGCTCAGGCTTTTGATTGAGTCCGCCTGATTACACCTAGTTCCGCAACATCGAAATAGGGGTGAAAGTGACATTGATATTATTGATTTATGACATGATCCCACACTTGTCATCTCTTGGCTGTTGATTGAGTCTGACTGTGGAGACTATTGGCTTTTGATTGAGTCCGCTAGAGCAATTGCGGAATCATTCATAGTACCGATGATTAAGCTGTTGAAGAAACCTGTATATGAATTGACTCGGGATTTTTCTTATGTCTGCATGATTTATCTAGATTGCAGATAAGGCATTGACTTGCATTTCATTTAATTAGCAATCCTTCAAGTTTCTTATTCATGTACAATTTATATTTTTGAGGATGTTGTTTATTATTAGTACACGGGTATAGTTTATACCTAGTAGTAATGTCTGACCTCACTAAGCTCAAGTAGCTCATATTTCCCTCCCCATATTTTTTTGTAGGCGCTAGATAGGAGTTCAGGTAAAGGCTTGAGTCTACGATCGAGGGATGAGTAGTATCAGTAGTTTGCTCTTGTTTACCCTTTGTGATTTAAGTTGTTTTGAATTATGAACCTGTTATGTGGGAGACTATACTTACTAGACTCTGTTTGTATGGAGATTTATGTTATCTCCTTGGGTTTGCTGTATGATATTACTTTAAACCTTTAGAGTTGTGATTATATATATTATTATCTTAAGTTTCTTGCATAACAGATTAGCAGGTTTAACAGCCTTAGGCTCGGGATGTACTCCTGGCTTGGCTTGTGTGGCACTTGCTCCAGATTTGGAGGCGGATGTTACATAGTCAACTCTCCATCTTTTTCAATGTTGTTTTTATTGATTAACAGGAAGCTATGGAGAAATTATTAGTTACCGTAGGCCTGTGAGCTTGGTTTTAAGGATTTGGATGAAATACTCGGTTGTTGGTGGTTGTATGATCTTGTTTATTGTTATTGGAAAGGGCATGAAGAATATATCTGATTAATTATAAAAATTAAAGTTTTGTAGAGAGTTTAAGCTCCAAATTTAGAGGAAACTCGACCGAAGTAATGTAGCAGTTATATTGCTCGGGAACCATAATTTTTGGCATTTTTCCAAAAGACCCAATTTAAGTCTGAGTGCCCAGATAGACCAATGGCATGTAAAAACTAAGGAAAATAGTACGGGCAGGTGTCTAAGGGGCCAGGATCGTCGGTTATAAATTAAAAAGACTACTTTTCAAGGTTTAGTTAGAATAGTATATTTAACATTACCATATTATCACTAAATGATATGAGGTGTTAATGTATGATCAATTATTAGGTTTAGGACCCGGGAAAGGTGTCGAGGACTCGGCAGGAGGACCCGAGACTTGATTGTGTATAGTGCCATTGAGGTGAGTGGAATGTAGAAGACCCTCAAGTTTTCCCTCTTTTACTCATCTTTTATGATATGAGTGTGTTGACGAGTATTTTTTAAATACTATTTTTAGTATTTATGATGAGATTACCCCCTAGTTAGAGCTGATATATGATCTCTACATTATTTTTAATCGATTTTTCTGTATATTGCTTGTATTTGACTTGATGGATGTTTATTTACCCTGGGTGGGTGGTTAGCACTGTTTGTGACTCATGAAATAAAAATTGTACAATTAATGTGTTATATTTGAATACAAGTTTGCATAGATTGTTTTATATTGATTATATGTCTGAGATGCACCCAGTTGAGTTGTCCTAGTGTTTATCCTGGGTTCGACGTATAAGCTCTATATAGGTCTTTGGGACCGCAATCGGTATCACATTTGGGAGGGGTGATTTCAAAACTTAAAGCAGTTATTTCATTCAAAACCCCCTATATACCCATACTCTTTAGGAGCATGGTACTGGTTGTCTTGCCTTTTGGGGGCGGCCTTGCGTACTTCATGCAGATATTGCTTCATATAGATATTGCTTCGTGTAAATATGGTAAGACATAGGGCATGAGGGTGGGTGCATACTAGGCATGGTTGTATTTTATACACATGGAGTGACGTGTATGTATGATGTGATGCTAGTGTTTACTTATATGGGGTTTTCAATATGTTTGCTCACTTACTTGACATTATATCTTGATTACAAGATATGGTAAGTGTTTATGCTCATATCGATCACGTCTTGGAAGACAACTTTTTCGTTAAGAGTTAAACTGAGAAAGAAGGGACGCGGAGGTAGATGAAGTAGGGGCCTGAGCTTCCCAAGAATAATGGCTGACTAATGGCAAGGAGGCTGAGAAGTAGTCCTTCGAGTTAGCCACAATTATCCTCCAAAACAAAGAAGTTGGCTTTCTTCCCCCTAGACCCTCTGATGCTCAAGTTAGTTGGTTCGAGGTTGTGTAAGAGCAGGAGATTGGATATGAGAAGGAGAGAGCTATCCCTCCTTATACTTTAAAGGCCGCCTCCTCCCCAGTATCCAGGGGTGCATTTTCTGATCTAGTGACCAAGCTTTTGTTGGGAGGCCCATCGGCCTGGCTTGCAAGGCCGCTGGTGCTATACAACCGTGCGTACTTGTGTAAGGGATGTCTCCGCCTCGTGATGCGGAGGCCTTCCTATCAGTCGATCTAGGCTAAACCTCCACGCATCTCCCCGAGGGGGTCAGGACGATCTCAGTAGTCACGGATCTCACCGTCACGCGGGTGATGCCACGTGTAAAGTCAGATTTTATCCCTTAACACTTTCCCCCCAGCTCCTTAGGCTAGTGGACTTTCAGTCGAGTATGGCTTGGGGAGCTTTGGTTCCCGGTGAATATCGGGACAACGACTTGGGTCCCCCTTTCGCAGGGTAACGGTTGTGCCTCTCATACCTTCCTTTTTCCCTACTTTGTAGGGCTCCTGCTTTTCCCTTCCTTCCTCCCTTGTATCGTTAGTAGAAGGAGTTTTCTGGGGGTATTGTGCAGGCGTTCGGGCCCGGGCTCGGTTTCCCAAGCCAGATGTTACCCTTTTTAGTTAGAGGCGGTTGGAGGTCTGACGAGGCCCTTTTCCCCAGGCGGGGCTCCCATGCCCTAGGAGTCCAAGGTCCATGCATCGATCATCGAACGGGTGCTTCATGGTGGCTAGTTACGACCTGTCGGATAGGGTTATGATGACGGGACACTTTGCTTACTTTATGTTCCACCCTTTTTGTCGTTTGGAGATTGTTCCTTCCTTCTCGCTTCCTAAACCTCGTTGTTCACGAGGCTTCCGCGTGATGGGAGAGAGCTCTTCTCTACCACAAGAGATGGTCTCGGCGGCAGACTCCTTCCCTAACAAGGTCAGAGACCTTGGCTTTTTCTGTCGGGAGAGGTGATGAGTGCATAAGGTGCACCGTATCTCTCCCACAAGTATATAGGGTCGATCAAGTAGTAAAGTACCCTCAGGTAGGGTAGTCGAATCCATAGGGAATAGAATCCTAGTACTAACTATCATTTGCTATCTATTATAAGATTATCAAAAGTATTGGAAGTCTAGTGAGATAACTAATTAACATAAAAAGTAAACTAGCACGGACAATTTGTAGATTGGGAGAGATCAAAGATGAGACATAGCACCTCGGATCAAAATCCTCTTAGGAATTCTTTAATCGACTACCCCTCAATATTGGTTATCTGATGATCTATCCTTGGAGAGTATGACATATGCACCCGATCTCCTCTCGGTATGTATAGCACAACCTATTACCTATATGCCTAAATCTAACCTGATGAGATCTTCTCTTTCTATCTAGTTAGATATATAATCTGGGCTTTCTCTCATGCAGAGTACAAGCATAGCATGATGATTCGTAAATCCAACCTACAGAGACTCATCTTCCTAATCAAGTAAGACATATGATCTGGGCTAGGTATAATAGACAATCCACAAGAACAATCAATATGAAGAGGAAACCAATATTAAATAAAAGAAGTCAATCATAAATTCATCCTAGGGTTCATATGACCACAACGTGTATTAGCCTCTCATGCTAATAGAAATAACAATAGTAATCAAGAAGAGAGACATAGATTGAAACATGGACCACTCCCTTGTTCGATGTCATCTTTACCTTCGAGTCTCCTCCGCAACCCCAGTTGTTGCTACGAAGATCGCCTTGTGACTGATCTGACCAAAAAGTCTCATCGTGGTGAGTATATGTGCCTATTTATAGATTTCAGATCGACAAAGCATGGGCATGTTGATCTCGAACATGCCCGTGTTGACCTCCCGCTGTACGCCCGCGTTTCCTTGATGCACAGATGTGTTCACCTCAGTAAGGGTCTTTTCAGCCCTTTTCGTCATGTTTTCTCCCATTTCTCGTTCCTTGTGCTCTGGGCACCTATTTTACCCGCTCAATCACAAAACAAACCCAAGGGAGCAGAAAGATAGGGAAATCGATGCAAACAATGGTCATAATTGTGCATGCAAATATGGTAGAAATATATGTATAATTGTGCACTTATCAAGAGGAATTTCGACAACCCCCTTTTCAATATTGGCCCCTTCTGCCTCCGAGAGGGCCAACCTTCCTCCTCTACTTGCGGTGTACCTTGAGTGCTTCGGGGTAAGTCTCCGTTTTCCCTTGCACATTTTCTTTCTTGAGGTACTTAAACTTCTATAAAGTTTGTCTTTCCCAGCTCCATCCTTATAGCTGGAGGGTTCTTTGTTGGTTCATGATTGTCCTTCACCGCCATCTGCTTCCTCCTTCTGTCCGTTTCTTTTGCCTCCTTTTTTATTTGAGGAGTGTCCCGACCCTCAGGAAATGGTTTTGCTTTGCTCCCCGAGAGGAATCTGGCTTGGACTTCACGTTTCCCAAACTTCCAGAATGGCGGTCCAACTTCGTGTTCGTCACATACCGAGGTGATTGGGACATCCCTACCTTGTGGCGTATTCCTTTTTCGGGATGGAGTTTGATGTGCTGCCTAATGCGTATGCTCACTTCCGCAAGTGTACGGGTTAGGACAAGTAATAAAGTGGACTCTAAAAGTCGGATATCGATCCTCAAGGACCGAGGAGTACCAGAAACACTAATATTCCAATACCTAGTCTAATCAAAATTATGGTGGGATTTTTATCTAATTATCTAAGGAAAACTAAAGACTTGGACTACAAAAGAAGGATTGAGTCAAAAGGGGTAATCAATCAGAGAAGGGAGATACTCGGGCGATGTATCTCCTCAGGGTTGTCATGCAACTAGTTAGATCTAGATTTCTAAACTGATGGTTGAAGGATAATGGTGGACCAAGTTTTCCTATGATGCTTTCATACCCTCCATCGAGGCAAATTACTAATCTCAGTACCCTCACTGCGTGGTGTTCTAGGGAACCTATAACATGGAAGGACCATGGGAATAATACATCAAAAAGAGTCTCTCCCCTAAACACCCGAGTTCTCAGTGTGATCATGATTCTTTCTATTGAAGTATGTTTTCACCGGGGAGGTGTTCACTTCTTCCCCCAGTAAATCAGAATTGAAAATCAAGGCTGTGGCAAACATAGAAATTCAATGCATAAAAAACATTCAATAGATCTCAACTAATCAAACAACCAATTAGAAAAAAAACCTAAACCATAAAGTTAAATCATAACCCAGAGGTTTAATGTGCCCAAGCATCTAACAAATTAGTTTCCCATTAAAGGGAAACACACATCAAAAATAAAATAAAAGGAAAGGAAAGCAAACATAATGTCCAACGCTATTCCCTCCACTGTTGGCGGTAAGCAAGGATGTGTGGTGGAGCTTCCGTTCGATCCCCTCGCCATCATGTGATGAGGAGATGAGAAAGTGGGTAACGACCAACTCCCCCTGAAAACCCTAATTATCTCCTTTATATAAGCTCTGTCTCGGCTGAAAGCGACCTCCAATCGTAATCTTTTAAATTTGGATAAACTTGGATCCAATCACGATCTACACGGGCTTCGGTGTGGGCGTGTGCTTCAGATGAGATCCCATGGCCGTCTTTTCGTGGGTACGTGCTTGCGCGCACTTGAAGGAAGTAATCCACGGTGTCGTTGCATAGGTGCGTGCTTGCACCTGGGGTCCTTCTGTGTTGTACACGAGTGCGTTCTTACGTGCACCCGTGTAAACTCTTCTGTGCTTTGTTTTAGCCTTGATCGATGCCATATTTCTTCCTTTTTGCTCCTGAGCCCTTCTAATACCCTTTAAGTGAAAATCAACATGAATTCAGTATCGGTGGCCTATAATTTCTTCAGATTACATGCAAAATGGGAATTAAAATAGTATAAAGATATGATCAATTGAATGCTTATCATGATATCTCCACACTTAAGCGTTTGCTTGTCACCAAGCGAACAAAGAAAAATTAAAGTAATGATATGCGTTCAACCTCAGGCTATAAATGTAGTTCTATCCTACTTAGAGTTTCACCATTGATATATGCATCTCCCTATTTCAACCTCCTGTGTTTAGATCAATCTGTGACATAATTCAATACAGCTCTAGAGAGGAAAAATTGTTTTCACATCACATACCATGTTCTTTAGTCCTAAAAAGACAAGCATACATTCAATGGACTCTAGTGGGATCTTGGGACCCAAAAACAAAATAACCAACCTCCAAACAACGACATAATGGACAAGCTTGAGAAGTGCAGAACTAAATGAACCAAATAAAATGTAAGGATTTTTTTTTTTTTTGGTAGGGCATGCCAACCCTAATGGATCCGACTTTCCATTATTAAAGACTAATGTAAAATGTAGACCTTCTTTTATAAGGGATGCACATGCTAATTAGGCACCCGAACACCCAGCTAATCGGAAGGTTACAATTCTACGTGGATGCGTTCATATTCACAAGCAACTTTTTGACTTGAGGCACATTCTGATTAGGAGCCAGAACCCCAATCTACTTTGTTACCACGAATAGCGGAACACGGTGCTTATTATTTCTTTCACTTCTACTACTTTATTAATTTGCCTCTTACTTGTCCATTAAATAAAATGAAGGGGCTAGAATTTTGAACTAGTGTTACAAAACCTCGTGGAGAATTTTGAACTAGTGTTACAAAACCTCGTGGAGCTATTGAAAAATAGTACTTAGCAAATCAGGTCAGAAGAACATGGCAATGGACTATTTCATGTCACTAGAGCATATGGTTGTTACATGGATTTTTTTCTAAGTGTCTAGGATGTTTCATAGGGAGAATTAAAAGCTTTTCTCAATAGGTGAAAACTAAGAGTAACATGAAACCATAAAATTTATTCACTAAGCCATCATTAAAGCATGCATCTCAGAAAAAAAAAAAAAAAAAAAAGAGCACAATTTGCAAGGAATTAATTTGTAAATGTATGCAATAAATTCCTAATTATCCATCTCCACACAGAGTTTTGACAGATTTTAATTCATAGAAAATTCTAAGTATGCACTAGCATGCCTTTTTCATAGAAAGTTTGCAATGAATTAAAATATAGCTAACTATTTACACATCCCCCATTTAAAATATTGCATTGCCCTCAATGCAAATGATAAATAAAGAAATAGAAATTAAGGAGAAGATAAACTGGAACTTCCCCGGTTTAAACTTGATGATTTCGGTTCACTGTGCATTTCCGTGGTAGTGCTCATAACATCGATAAAATGTTTCTGTGTTAATCCTGGGAGGGAAAAGGAGTTCAAGAAAAATAGGATGAGCTGCGTAATGAGAAACTAAATAAACAACAATAGAGTAACCATAAGAAAAGAATAAAAAAGTAGCAGGGATAAGCCCTTGTGAACTCGTGAAAATAAATAAAACTCCTGATCCTGCCAAAAGAAAACAATCCTCAAGAGAAACAACTAGTGTGATGGGTGGCGGGTCGGCTGGGGATCTGGTGCTGCTGATGATGGTATGTGTTAGGATTGATTTGGTAGAAGATGTTGAACGTGCTTGTCTTGCTGGGAAGATGGGCTGATCACCCAACAAAAATTGAATCTTGCACATTCCCTACCATGTCTGCTCATGCTCCCCCTGAAGATGGCGAAGCTCTTGGAAAATTGCCCGCAGGTCGACTCAAATCAGGCGTTACTCCGCGATAATTGCTTGCTGACTGACCCAGATCTCCTCTTGCTGCTGTATACTCGGCTGGGGATTGTCACTAGGTGGAGGAGGTGTCACTAATGATGGACCCGTAACTGGGGTCTTTGGTATCGGTGTGGCTCGAGGCCCCTCCTAGATATGGGTGCAATCCACCCAGCAAGTGAGCCTAACAAACACGAATCCATGGTCGATGTGCTCAATAAGTCTCATGGCATGGAGTGTGGAGAAGCCAAGGGCCTTTATAGTCTGCTTCTTGTGGTATCTGGCGACGTCTCTGAGCATGCCCATACCGTGAACTAATCACATCACATAAGGTCCTGCTGAGATCGCTCGGAGTCGGCCGTACTGCCCCTGGTGGGTGATGAAATCAACGAGGTAGTGACCGAGATGTATGGGTTGTCGCTCTATCATGCTATACATCACAAGTAGATTTGTGTGTAAAATGACCCCAGTGTTGTTGTCTTGACTGGCCATCGAGCGACTGATGAGAGCCTACAAATAACGATAGACCGGGTCGATAATATAAGATGCCTTCCATAAGTCCACCCTCTCTCTATATGTCATATGTGGCCAATATCTCTGAAATGACGACATGTCCTAAAGAGAGTCGACCACTAGATCCTGATACTGAGGTGTCTCTATATACGCCTTGTCGTTGAGTCCCATATATATTGAAATATTTGTGACGCTCAAGTGTCGCATCTTGCAAAATAACTGAAAACTAATTGCCTCAGTGCTCCCTGTGGTGAAATAACTCTGGTTGGCATCCAAATTACTTAGGACCTCAAGCACTATCTCTGTGTAAATTGGCTCTGCAATGTTGAAGACACAGTCTCATGCAGCGAAATTGACCAAGTCCCGAACCTGTGACTCAATCCCAAGCTCCTGCAATACTGTCCAATCGATAAGGCGAGTGGGCCAAAACTGCTTGGTGACTAAGATGTCGTAGCGCCCCCAAAATCATATGTGAAGAAATTGAGGGGTCGAGGAGGTTTAACTCTCACCCCGTCTACGCTTTTGGCCCTTGGTGGTGTTCTTGGTCCTTGTCATACCTATTGGAATAACACAATGCAAAGATCGTGAGAAAAATAAATCAGGCATTGTTTCTCTGTGGGCCCCTGAAAATGGCCCGCACATGGGTCCATGCGCCTTTTTGGCGCGCCCGTGTGGGTTATAAAACCCCTTACAGTGAGGTTGTTGGCGATGCGCCCTCGTACATGGGTTTATCCCTTCAATTTTTTCAAGGGAAACATATTCTTTATACTTATATAAACAATCTAGCCCTAAAAATCATCCAATGAAGTTCTCCATCTATGAAAACACATCAATTGAAGCCCTAGAATTTCTAGGTTCTAAATGAAACACAAAAAGAGGGTATTTCGAAGAAATTACCTAGATTTGTATTGATTGTGAGTGAAAATCGAATGTGGATGAGTTTCACCGAGCAAGAGGAGTTCTCTAAGAGGAAATATGATTGAAAAGAGATGAAGGCGAACCGGAGCGGTGCTGGGTTTTAGTTAAAGGAAATTCATGGAAAATGAACAGACGCGCCCTGTTCTCTTGATTTTTACTTGCGGTACACGGGCAGGTGCAAGTGCGGTATCCCGTGTAAACTTGTTGGAGGAAGGGATGCGAAGGCGTGGCCGCGTAACTAATTAGTGTAATTTCCTTTTAAATTCGTAGGAACCACACGGGCGCGTTCGCGTCTGTATGCGTCTGCGTGGATTCTTTTTTATAGGGAATTTTCTAACTAATTTTCTATATAATTCCCTAGCACGAGATCCAAAATCTACCCTATGAATTACAGTACTGAGGGCACACAATCTATTATTGATCAGCGAATTGAAATAATTTATTGACATCCCTAAAGTTAAACTAGACTAACTAGACTAAAGAATTTTTCCTACTTGCTTAGGTTGCCTCCCAAGAAGCGCTTATTTAATGTCACTAGCTTGACGTTCCTATGGCGTACCTCATGATGGTTTGAAAGAATGAAGTCCTTCTCTAGTTTGGACCTTGAAGCAATTTTCGAATAGAGAAAACCCTAAACTGGAGTATATATGGGACTCACCATGACAGACACTCGCATAGTATCCTACATCCTCCTGGATTTCAGTGGTCTCATTGTTTCTGCATTTGTATTTCTCTTTCTAGGACTTTGTTGAGGATAGGGGCTATTTCTTCCTTCCTGCTCCCCTTTGCTCTTTTTTTCTCTTCAGAGTCAATAGCTTCTACTTTAGGTCCTCCTGGCTCATCATCTTGATTTCCAAGATATTCTCTCAATGAATCTATTGCTAACACCTCGTGCATATAATTATCGGAAACAAGGTCGGTCTTGTCTATGCAATACAAAGTATCGTCATAGGCCATAGTGTGTCGCATGGCCGATGGTAACTGAAACACTACTTCGTTGTGTCCCACACGGGTGACATTTTCTCTTCATGGTGATCATGTAAAGCCCTCATGGTGGCCACAAATGGTCGACCTAAAATGATTGGTACTTCCACATCGTCATCCACATCCAACAGAACAAAATCCACGGGAAAAATGAATTTGTCAACACCAATAAGTACGTCCTCTACAATTCCTCATAGTCGCTTTACCGAGCGATCAGCCAGTTGTAGTGTCATCCGGGGAGTCCATTAGCCTAAAGAAGGCCATCTCCAATAAGCCTGTTTCGGACTTTTGAAGTTCCTGAGAGTTGTGCGATCTTCCCAATCACCGTGGGTCTGAAGCCATTGCATGGTTAATTGGTTCTCCGTCTTTCCGGTCCCTCTTGGATGAGGAGGCTTTGGCAAGCACATCAAAGAGCTTTCAGGCCTTCCAGCTTTTGCACAGTAACCACCCCAGGATAGACGTCACCTCGCTAAGCTTCGGGGAGGCCTTGGGTCTCCTCCCTGACCTGGGGCGACAATATTAAACTGAGAGTGTTAGCCTTAGGGGAGTGTTCTCGGAGGAGAGAGGCTATTAGTTGAGAGGAGAGAGGTTGACGTGGCCGTGATTCTCGATGGTATCCCTCACTAACCATTCCTGATCATGTATCCTGCAATAATCATGCTTGGGACGCTCCTCCCCCTTGAGGGGTTACGCCTATTTGGCTTCCATCCTTATGTTCCTTCAATTATAAAGGTGAGGGTTGTTGTTCTCGTAGCCTTACTCCCATTGTCTTCATTGGCACCCTGAACATTCTCCCTTTTCATTAACATGGACCTTCCTAGGCGGAGAGTGATGGCCAGAAAAAGGTGCACGGAGATTGAGGGGCCTAACCCCAATGTTGCGGCGCCAGTTCCTCTCGTTCCCTTGCTATGTGCCTCTTGTGCTGCCCCCCAAGGGCCTTTGTCTCCTTGTTTTAGCAAAGTGGGGGCCATGGAAGATGAGAGGGACCCCCTCTATGATCTCCATTTTGCCACCGAGGAGCTGCTCCACATGGTGCGGGTCCCTATACTAGGGAGATTGAGCCGCTTGAGCGAGGGGGACCTTGCCTCTCGGCTAAGTTTTATTGGGGTTGACGTATGTTCACCCCTCTTTTACCCTCCCTTCTTCCTCTTTTACTCATTTCTTGACTTCAGCCTTGCTGTTGGGTACAGGCTACCATTCTCAGCGGTGTTATAGCAGCCTGACTTTGGGAGATGTCGAAACCGGATGGCCTCAGGAAGCGTCCAAAACGGTTAGAGGTCCTCTTGAGAAAGGCTGAGGTTAAGCATTCGGAGACCCGGGTCGACCTTGCCAGGAAGGAAGGCTTAATCCAACCTCTGGAGAAGGTGCGTCAACAAGCGATGGCGGATTATAAGGAGTTCGGGCAATACCAACTCCATATCCAGGAGGTGGCTAATCAGGCAGTACGCACATATCCATCCTTCCCCGAAGCCCGTGGGGTAGAAGGATCTAGGGTTTGGAAAGACATCTTTGGTTCTAGAGACACCCTTGGGGGCTCTCCTACTGATCAAGAACCATCTTCTACATTTTAGGGCATCATCAAGGAGCTTGGAGAAGAGCGTGAACATTCCCCTCCATCTTACAGACTGCAAGGCTTGAAAGAGGGTGTAATAATGGTCCTCTAATGGTCCTCTAACAGTATCTACAGTGAAGCAAGCTTTAACTTTCATTATGAATACTTTTGTCCTCTTTGTCATTTTGTATTTGTCTTCTTCCTCAATAGAAGGCTAACTTTCCTAGGTATTCCGGCATATAGACCCTTTGGACTAATGTTTAATCTTTGATGTTGGATATTAATGTGTAGTGGTTGCATCTTTTATTGAGATTTATTGGGAGTTATTCATTGCATTGTTGGTCTACATTGCGGCAACCCGGATCATTCAATTCGATTTACCGGGTGGAAGAAGTGAATACCTCCCTGAATGCGAGCATACCCCAATAGAGGGGACTGTGTGTGCACCGAGAGATTGGGCATTTAGGAATTGGGATCCCTTGTTATTCCTTCCCACAGTCCTTCTCAGCTATTGATTCCCTAGAACATATTGCAATGAGGGTATTAGGTTAGTATTTCACATCGAGAGAGAGAATGGAAGTATTTTAGGAATCCTTGGTCCGATTAGTTACAATTACTTGCGTTAATACTCTCCATCTATCTTCTGAAGAGTCCGAAGGGGAAGCATCGCCAGGATACCCCTCTCTTGATTGATTATCTCGCGATTCATGATTACATCCTATTTTACTCTTGTTTTCTAGATTTAGATTATGATTTACAACCATCCACACAAACCCTTGTTTATCTAGGTCAGAGGCAATTAGTAGCTTTAGTTCTAGTTCCTGAGGATTTATACCCGACTCTTCAAAGTCTACTATATTACTTGTCCGACCTGTATACTTGCAGAGCACGCGTTAGGCATATTAAGTTTTTGGTGCAGTTGCCGGAGACCTAGATTACTAAGCATACTAAGAGTCCATTGTTCTAGCTATAGTTTAGATTTTAATTCTGTGTTTACTTATTTGTTTTTTAATTGATATTCTTTATGCCATCATACTAACTATTCTCTCCATCTTGTAGTACGAGGAACTACTGTATGACCTGTGCACACCCAACAAGTCTTATGGAAGAAGACACCGAGATCGAGAGGATTTTATACTGCAGACTCGAGGGATAGAGGAATTGACACAGGTGCAGTCCTCAGAAGTAGAAAGCTACATTCAAGTGGAAATTCTACTAAGTCTGTGAATCCCCCCAATCATGGCAGAACAGAGAAAGACCTTATCTGAGTATGAGCGGCAAGAATACACAGGAAATGAATTCAGCATACATGCTCCAACAGTGACAGGAAATTTTGATATCAAAGCGGGTGTAATGAATATAATACAGAACACTGCCCAGTTTGATGGTCACCAAGATGAGGAGCCGCATGCACATCTAACACGCTTTACACAAGTGTGTAATATGTTCGAGATCACTGGAATATCCGAGGATGCTATTAAATTGAGACTATTCCCATTCAATCTACGTGAGGTAGCTTATAGATGGCTCACTACCCTTCCTATAGGATGCATTACAACCTGGAAGGATATGCTAGATAAATTTTTGGGGAGATATTTTCCTCAAAGTAAAGTTGCGAGAATCAAACAAGAGATATCCTCGTTCAAGCAGAGAGATTTGGAGAGTTTATTTGATGCTTATGTAAGGTTCAAGGATCTACTCCAACAGTGCCCATACCATGGCCTTGAACCCCATGAAAAAATTCATGTATTTTACAATGGTTTAAATCCCCACACTAGACAGCTTGTAAACGGTGCAGCTGGCGGCGCAGTTGGCAACAAACACCTTGAAGAGGCCGAGAAGATTTTTGAGGATATGGCAAATACAGACGCCTCTTGGTCTACAAGGAGGCCACAACCCGGTAGTGCTGGAGCATGCATAGTAAATTTGAGGTCAAAGCTTGAAACACAGGGGGAAGCATTATCCCGAAAAATTGATCTTCTTACTACCAACAGTTCGACTGTGGGATCAGTTTCAGCCGTGTGCTGTGCTACTTGTGGGGGAGGATATGAAACCTCCCAATGTCCCATCTTTGGCTCTGATATGGTCCCTATGGACTAGTTCAATACATGAGAAATGCAGGTTGACCTAAAGAAGCACCACTCAGACCATACATACCGAACTAGCATCATCCGGGGTTGTCTTATTGAAATTTGGAAGCATCTCAAACCCCTCCTAGTTTCAATCAACTTCAAAGACCTCAAGTGCCGAAATTCAACATGGAGGATGTTTTGGCTAAATTCATGCTCACCACAAATTCTAAGTTTGAAACCATTAGTACTACCATGGGGAATATGCAAGCAAGCATAAATCAAATGAGCAGCTTGCCAAGAACACTTCAGAGATGCCTCAAGGTAGCCTACCTAGCAATACGGAACAAAACCCCCATGAGCAATTGAAAGCGATAACTTTGAGACGCGGGAAAGAGGTGGAACTACCAGTGAGGGCTCCTTCCAATTCAACTCCTCAAGTAGTAGAAAAACCAACAGCTAAAGAAGGAATTCCTCCTACATCAAAAGTGTAAGATAAGGATAAGGAGGCGAGTCAGCCACCTGTACAAGAATATCAACCTAAACTACCATATCCTGAAAGGCTGAAGAAAGTTAGGGAGGACATATATTTCAAGAAATTCTTTGGCACCATTAAACAGCTACATATCAATCTACCCTTGGTTGAAGTACTATCTAATATGACCAAATATGCTAAATATATGAAGGAGCTACTCTCCAACAAAAGGAAATTAGAAGAAATGGCAGCTGTCACATTGAATGCACAATGCTCAGCAATTTTACAGTCAAAGCTACCGAAGAAGTTGAAGGATCCTGGTAGTATGGTAATTCCCTGTGTGGTTTGTGATGGGGTTCTTGAACATGCCCTTGCCGACTTTGGAGCCAGTATAAATGTCATGCCATACAAACTTTATATGAAACTCGGATTAGGAGAACTGAAGGCTACATGAATGACTTTGTAGTTGGTAGATAGTTATGTGAAGAGACCCCGTGGTCTTGCTGAGGATGTTTTGGTTGGGGTGGATAAATTTTTATTCCCCACAGATTTCATCTTGTTAGATGTCGATGACGACGTTGAGGTACAAATCATCATGGGCCGTGCATTCTTAGCCATAGATAGGGCACTGTGGGATCATCATGAAGGGAAGTTGTTATTGAGGGTAGGCGATAGTGGGGTAGTATTCGGACTGCCGGATGCCATGCGTCGCGCTCTATTAGACCATGATGAAACATCACATTGTATTGATGACATCGATGTAATCACAGGCGACTGTATGCAAGAGGCCTTGATATTGACCCTTTGAAGGATTATTTGGGTGAATTGGCAAGTAAGGCTGACAATGATACTGTTGAATACGAGAAGAAGAGAGATAAAAGGGAAGAAACAATACAGAAGAAGAGAACCCTGTCTAAATCAAAGTCCTGGAAGAAGAAGAGTAAGGCAAAAATTATCAAGGGCAATACCTCACATTGAAGGTAGGACAATGCTCCAATATCTAGCATGGTGAGTTCTAGGGTTACTCCAGTTTAGGCTTTTCCTTATTTGAAAACAATGACAAAGGCCGTACTAGAGAAGGGCTTCATGTGTTTGAACCACCATGAGTAAGAAAAAGGTACGTCAAGTTTTTGACGTTAAACAAGCACTTCTTACGAGGCAACCCAAGGTTTTTTAAACAATTTTCCTTCAATATTGTTTCATCAGTAAAGTAGATTTAAAGTTCAATAATTCGATTAGATACCTAATCTTGAATCCTTTGCTTAATCTCTCCATGGTTAGTTAGTTGGGGAGGGTTGTAGGACTCAATTCCCTGATTTAATTGGATCCTGTGCATAAGA
The DNA here is from genome assembly GCA_026586065.1 of Dioscorea zingiberensis. Classification (NCBI taxonomy): domain Eukaryota; kingdom Viridiplantae; phylum Streptophyta; class Magnoliopsida; order Dioscoreales; family Dioscoreaceae; genus Dioscorea; species Dioscorea zingiberensis. Next base: position 35,480,166 of record CM048818.1, read on the forward strand.
ATAGCTATAAAAATTGAATTTAGTTCTGCTGTTTAGTGAAATTAGACGGAACAGTCTGGATTGTAGACGGTCCCGTCTGCTTTTGTAAAATTTGGGGAGAATTTGTTTTGCACCATCAGGCAGATCTGTCTGCTAGCTAGACGGTTCCATCTGCTTGTAAAAATCATGAGGGGGAACAATTTGTGAAATCACACGGACCCATCCGTATTTTTAGAGGGTCCCGTCTGACTGTGCAATTGTGATGGAAGATCAATTTATGCATCCAGATTGATCCGTCCATATTTCGAGATTGTTTTGTCTGTGTATGTAAATAATGAAGGGGGCAAATTTGTGAACTCGGACTGAACCATCTAAGAGATCATACGGATCTGCCTGACCACGCTTTCTCAAAAGATAATTTCATGAAGCCAGACGGTCTCGCCTGGAAAGAAAACGGAACAATTTGCGCTATAAATTTTTGCACATTTAGGAAAGAAAATGGGTTGTTGCTCTTGGTGGGAGCCAAAAGCTTCTGCGTAATTATGCAAGTACAGGGGTCATACAAGTAATAGAGTGGACTTTAAGAAGTCGGGTATCGAATCCTCAGGGACTGTAGAGGTAATAGTACTAGCTATTTGTCTACTATCTAACCTAACAGAGTGATGATGAGGTTACTGATCTATTTATTGGAATTTAAGGAGAGAGATTAGAATCACTATGGAGTGAAGATTAGAATCACTATAGAGTGAAGATTGGTATGCGATTAGGAGAAAGGATACTCGAGTACGAATCCCTCTTGGGTTCTCTACTAAAGATACTGACAATACCTCTTAATCGATGATTAACAGGGGTTGGACTAAGGATTCCTATGTCGCGTTCACTCTCGCTGTCGCGGCCGAGATACTAACATTGAATGGGGTTCTAGGGAATCTATTTCTTAGAAGGACTATGGGAATAAGAAGTTTGAAAGAGTTGCTCTTCTTAATGCCTGGGTTCTTGGTGCATTCACAATCCTCTCTATTGAGGTAATTCTAATACGAGGAAGCGTTTGCTTCTTCCCTCGTATGAACCTATTAAGATGCTAGGGCTGTCGCAACATAAGTATTCAATGAATGGAATAACACCCAATAGGTCTCAATCCACATTAATCAATCATGCAATTAAGAGATATAGTCATACATTAACCTACCCAAGAGTTCATCCACACCCAAGTATCTAAAGAGTTAGTTCCTCATGGCTGAGGAACACATAGCAAATACAGTGATAAAAGCTAATGAAGACATAAGATGGTAATGCACTGTTCCAATGCTGTCAACGAGGACCATTGCAAATACTCTCTTAATACTCTACTCTTATTCGATGATGCTCCAAGCTCTGGTGTGCCCTTTTTCCAATGGCTGATTCCTTCCCAGTGGTGGATGGTAGAGATGGTGATAGTGAGAGCCTCCAAGGGTGATGAATGGAGATGAAAGCTGCTCTCTAAACCCTAATCTTTGATATTTATAGCCCTTGGTGTCATCAGGATCGAAATACAGTTTACGAGGTGCTTAAAGCAGCAGATTACACTTACTGCTCTGGGCTTCCATTATAGACGGAGCTGTTTTGTAGAGGATAGGGCCGTCTGGATTTCATGAATGGCACATATGTGAATCTAACGGCCCTGTTACTGACCTTGTATATGATCCGTACAGGGTTGTTTAGGTATTAGGTCTGAGTCCTTCCGCTTAGACGGTCCAATCTACGAAGTAGACTGATCCGTCTAAATATTCAAACTTCTTCCATTTGGATGAACAACCCTCATATGAATTGGACGACCCCGTTACTAACCTTGTAAACACCCTGCGCGGGGTCGTTTAGTAGGTTAGGCTTGAACCCTAATCTTCCATCTGAGTTAGACGGTCTTGTATGTGAGTAGATGGAGCTGTCTGTCATTCTTGCACTGGAGACAGAGCCATCTTTGACAAGACAGGTCCGTCAAGATTTGGTTTTTCAGCCCTTTTTCTGCTCAATCTTGTTTAAATTCCTCACTTCCTCATTGAATCTATCTAGTCCGTCCTGATTCACAAGAATAGAATATTTTAAGTACTAGAGGCCTGCAAATCATCGAAATTCCATGCTAGGTTCAAGAAATTATAATAGTCAAATATAACAATTTGAACACTTATCCGCTCTTTACTTCATTCACACACAGACAACAGTGCGATCCTCCGATCTACTCCTCAGCCTCGCTACGCACCACCACTCATTGGAGTCATTCTTTAGCCATTCAACACAGTAAATCAAAGGTTATCTCTATGATCCATGATTCTGTTATGTCGATTTGAATTAAAACATATATACTGTTTCTAGAGCATAAAATTAGGGTATTGAATGGGTTCCAATGTAGTTTGAAGCATTCTAATTTAAATTAATTGCATATTCTGCACAACCTTACATGTAGTAGGAACCCCCTGCCCAGTTCATAGTTTTTTGTACCCTGTAGAGGCGGCCTGCAAACACCAAAGCCCCGCTTGGCTTACACAAGTGAGCCAGACGATTTCGCCTGGTACATCACACGAGACCGTGAACTAATGCAAATTAAGCCATTCGCGTGGATTATATATCCAGACAGTTCTATCTGAAATTTACACGGGATCGCCAATTAGTACAAAATAGGGGTTTCGTGAAAATTGCAAGCCATGCAGTTCTGCCTGGCGAAGTCCATGGGACTATGAACTAGTGCAATTTAGGGTAGCGGCAGAAAATTATACTAATAGAAGGAATCGTCTGATATTTCAAACTCCCGTCTGGTAATATCAAATTTTTGGAAAATATGGGAATTATCTGTGTTTTATCTAAAGCAATTCGATCTTTTTCTACCTAATTTTCTTTTGCAGATGCCTCTACGATCAAAGCTTCTCACTATATAGTGCAAGAAGGATGATAGATTCTCCTCCTCTGTCCTCAAGTTTCTTAAGAAGATATTCAAAACAAGATATGAACGACTATCCACCAAGGAATTTATAAAAACTTGCACAATTGATTGGGAGATAGTGAGGGACATTGGGATTGAGGACAAGGTCAGAGAGTTGGTCTCATTTGGAGGATGGGATTGAATCTGGGCGATCGATCATCCTGTCTACAAGGAACTTGCATTGGAAGTCATGAGCAGCTTTGAAGTGGACGACTCCCACTTCACTTTAGGGAAAGAGGAAGCAATTAAATTCCAACTCGGGGAAGAGATGCAGAAGATGAGCTTCACAGAGTTTTCATTAGCCATGGAGCTGTATGACCACGCCTTCGTCGACACACCCGAGTCCAACGCATTGGCCGTGGAGTTCCACGGAGATATGTCCCCCACCAGATTTTAGGAGTCCATCACTTTCGGGGGCAACATTGACTACAAAAAAGCCTGCTCATCGTCGACCTGGTACACCAATATATTCAGGCAGTGATCAATCGTTCCATTGCAAGCAGCAAGGATAGCATAGGGTCAATTACTCGTGCTGGCAGTACATCCTTTACAGCATGATCGACCACCACCATGTGCACCTTGGATATCTCCTAGCAGACTTTTTAGCTCACTAGGGCTAGTATCCATGATTACAGACAATCTCAGCTGGTCCATATATCACCCAGTTGATTGCCGGCATGGGCATGCTCTGTGGGATGTGGAACATGACCCGTATCTTCACCATTAGCCACCTACTGCTCCTACCGAGACTACTCCAGTTGTTTTTCCCAATGGAGAGTAGTTATATTGTGATAAGGACATCTTCTCTAATTTTGTATTAGTGTGCAAGGGTTCATCCTTGCTCACTTGTTACTTTTCTATCTCTTAGTATTTTATGACTTTATTTTCTTTCTTATATTTCCGGATACTATAATCATCCCCTCCTTGCTTCACAGTTTTTGAAAGGTCATAACTTGCCCTCTAACTAAACTTTACCTCCCCGGGCTCCTAAAATCGAGGAATTACACTCAGTAGAATCGGGGAAGTCTCAGTTTGCCCTACTCCCTATGTTATTTTGTTTCTCATTTGCATGTATTCACATGTATATTGCGGACAATGCGCAATTTTACGGAGGGAGAGCGGGTAGTAGCTACGAAGCTCAATTTTATTTCAAATTCATTACAAAATTTTAAGTGTGGAGACAGGTATCCAGGAATTTATCGCACATTTTTGAGTGAATCCATGGTAACATAGACCGAGGATGACATGTTTAGAATATTGCTTAGTTTTCCTTTACTTTTGGTGACACGATATCAACACAAACTTTTTCTGATTCTCCTAGGAGACACCATGGACAATTAGAGAACATCTTGTGACAAAAACATTTGTTAGTGACAATAGATAACCCATCACCATGTTTCTCTGACTTAAAATGCTAAGTATCACCTTCAATGACTCTAAGAGATTTCGTGACACTAGTTCAAGCTTCTGACCTTCATTCTTTTATCTTGGTGGACAAGCAAGAGCGTAAATAAAATACTAAGTGTATATAGGAATTGTAAAAATAAATTGACAATGCTCCGCTGCTCTTGATGATGAAGTCGCTTCAGGTTCGAGCCCTTAATCAGGGTGTTCTGCAAGTCAAAAAATTTCTTGTAGGCATGAACACAACCATGTAGAGTTGTAATTCTTCCGAGTGAGTTTGGTATGCCGGTGCCTAATCAGAATGTGCATCTTTCCAAAAGGGAATCTACACCCTACATTAGTCCCGGAAAGTCAGATCCATTAGGGATGCCCTATCAGAAATAAAAAAAAGAGCAAAGTTTCTAGTTTGTTTGATTTATACCTCGCGAACTTGTCCACCACTATCGCACTAGCGGTCAATTGTATGTCCATAGAGTCCCAAGAACCCTCTAGAGTCCATTGAGAGTATGCATGCTTGCGCCTCTAAGACTTAAAAACGTGGCATGTTGAGTGAATAAGCTTTATCTAGAACTGTAATGACAATTGTCACCGGATTAATCTAAGTCTTGGGGCAAACTAGGAGAATACATATATCGATGGTGAACCATGAGTAAAGTGCAACTGTATAACTTTTGGCTAGAGATCAAAACACTCATCATTTTTTTCGCTTTCTTTTGTTTCTTTGCTTGAGGAAAAGCAGATGCTTAAGTGTGCAGATATTTGATAAGTGTTTAAATTACCATATTCTTGTACCACTTTGGTACATATATAACATGGGAATTTGATGAATTATAGCTTTTCGATACTTAATTTATGTTTGTTTTACTCATTAGGACACACCAGAGGTAATTTTAGGGCATTTGCAAAATATGAAGCAATTTTAATCAAGTCCAGGAAAAATAGGGTGAAATGCACTACCAGACGGTCCCTTTTGAAAGTCATACAGGACCGTCTGACAAGAGAAACTCTCGAATTGATGCCTTCAAATAGACAAAAATGCAGACAGGTTTAGAGACGACCACACGAAGACCCGTAAAGCCTATGCTTCACAATTTTCTTATACCAGACGGTCCCCTGTGGTGTAATACACGGAACCGTCTGCCTTTGGGATATCACCCGGAAGCCCATAGATGGAATTGTCTGTTGTCCAGAAGGAACTGTCTGGTCTAAACCCAGTTGAAAGGTTAAGCAATTTCCAAACTAGTGCTAATCTCTACAGAATCGTGGGGACATATGAATAGAGGGATCTAAGGTTTTGAAAGACATCTTTGGTTCTAGAGACACCCTTGGGGGCTCTCCCACTGATCAAGCACTATCTTTTACATTTTAGGGCATCATAAAGGAGCTTGGAGAATAGCGTGAACATACCCCTCCATCTTACCGACGACAAGGCTTGGAGGGGGGGTGTAATAGTGGTCCTATAACGGTCTTCTAACAGCATCTACACTGAAGCGAGCTTTAACTTTCATTATGAATACTTTTGTCTTCTTTGTCATTTTGTATTTGTCTCCTTCCTCAATGGAAGGCTAACTTTCCTAGGTATTCCGGCATGTGGACCCTTTGGACTAATGTTTAATCTTTGATGTTGGATATTAATGTGTAGTGGTTGCATCTTTTATTGAGATTTATTGGTGTCATTTATTGCATTGTTGGTCTACATTGCGATAACCCGGATCATTCAATTCGATTTACCGGGTGGAAGAAGCGAATCCCTCCCTGAGTTCGAGCATACCCCAATAGAGGAGACTATATGTGCGCTGAGAGATTGGTCATTTAGGATTTGGGATCCTTGGTTATTCCTTCCCACGGTCCTTCGGAGCTATTGATTCCCTAGAACATAGTGCAATGAGGGTACTAGGTTAGTATTTCACCTCGAGAGAGGGAATGTAAGCATTTTAGGAATCCTTGGTTTGATTAGTTGCAATTACCTGCGTTAATACCCTCCATCTATCTTCTAAAGAGTCTGAAGGGGAAACGTCGCCCAGATGCCCCTCTCTTGATTGATTGTCTCACAATTTCTAGATTTAGATTAAGATTAACAACCATCCACACCAACTCTTGTTCATCTAGTTTAGAGGCAATTAGTAGCTTTAGTTTTAGTCCTTGAGGATCGATACCCGACTCTTCAAAGCCCACTATATTACTTGCCTAACCTGTGCACTTGAGAAGCACGCATTAGGTATATCAATGCTCCCCCGACGTTGTTCCCGCCATCGGTCCTTCCGAGGTCTCTGCCTGTGGTGTGTTACGGTTTTTGGCCTTGAGTGAGGCCATATAACACTGTCGCGCCACTTGTTGATTTCCTCGTAGCTCTCCGCATCCATACTTAGTGGAGAACTTCATGACTAGGTGGTACATGGAGACCATTGATTGCAGGGTGTTGAGGGATGCCCTATCGAGGATCACGTTGTAGATCGAGGGACACATCACTACGAGGAATTTTATGACGACATTTGTTTGTAGGGGACGGGCGCCCGCCTTCAACTGAAGACTGATGGACCCTTACGGATGGATAGATCCTTTATTAAATCCTATATGGGCAGAATCATAGCTTCACAAATGCGTCCCTGAAGAGGATATTCGTCGAGCCCCCACTCTCTTCTAGGACCATGTTGGCCGCGCAGTTCGCGATGTTGACCGTAATCACCAACGCATTATCGTGGGGGTGATGGACCCCCCTTAGGTTCGTCTCAGAGAAGGCATTGGTAACCTCATTTCTTACCGTCTTCTTTGAGGTGTCGGGCAAGGTTCTCATCTGGGCATAGCTCTTGTAAGGGAGGCTCTCCTTCATGCGTCGAAAAGGCCTCTCACCTCGTTATCAGGACTGCGATGATTTGGTATCGCTGATGACCGAAATGGTCGCTTCTTTCTCCCCTTGTGGCGGTTTCCATGCCTGGTGGTGGGTTGCCGACTACTTTCGCTTAGGGGACGTTCACTTGCCCGTAACTTCCCGGAAGTCAGAAGTGGGCGGAAGTCCCACTTCCCCCGAACTCAAGAAAAGTGGTGAAAGTGTCACTTTTTGTGTTCATTTGTACCGAAGTGAGGGGGCACCGAAGTGGGCACTTCCCCCACTTTTTGTGTTCATTTCACCGTAAGTGAGATCACTTCGGTCCACACTTCCGTAGTGTGTTCATTTCCACGAAAGTGGGGGAAGTCAGAAATCTTCTAAATTTTTATTTACATTTAATTTTAACTATTTTATAATTAAAGAGTATAATTTAATTAAGAAATATTTGCTTTCAAAATTTAATTTATTTTAAAATTAATATGAATACATGAGGTGTAAAGTTGATAAAATTAGGTTAAAAATATACTTATGTCATCTAATTTTTTTTTTTTAAATTTTGCTTTAATCACAAATAAAAACCCTACCACATCCTGCATATTTATTTTTGGGTCTAAGAACACATTGAGAACAAATATTCCTGCAACAATAATAAAAACATTTCACTTTCCTTCACAAGCTACTCAAGAGACATTTCTAAAGTCCATACAAAGTATGAGTTCACATTAATAAAAACAAAGTCACACATATGCCTGCAACAAATCATGTCCGTACAAACTATGAAAACAACTCAATGAAAACTACAACTCCATCACCTAGTCCATACAAACCATTAAATCAACTCAGTACAAACTACAACTCCAACACCCAGTTCATACAAACTATGAAAACAACTCAAAAAAAAAAAAAACAACAACAACAATGTCCATCATCTAGTCCATACTATTCCATTCTCTCAAGGCCTAGATGCCATTCACGGAGACTTTGCGTCCTCATGTAGAAGTCCTCAGCCAGGCACCTATCATCGCGCAAAGTTACATACAATAAATTCATGTCCTAGATACTATAGCCCTGTAAGGTGTCTAGAGCATCAGTCAATTTCTCCTTCCAATTCTTCTTTTTCAACCCCTTCAATGAACCAGCTATTTGACAAATACCTTGAGCAATGTCAGTCATTATAACATCATCATTGCTAGACCTTGATGCCCGAGGAGGCCTACTGTTGCGGTTGCTTGTGGATGTCCTTGGTTGTTCTTGTTGCTCATTGTCAGTTAAAGGATCAGATTCCATGTTATCAAGTCCTTCAGGTTGTGTTTCAGATACTGGGTCCGGGACACCAAATGGGTGGAAGATCGTCCGCGCGCGCAAATTCACCTGTCGAGTGATCGTCGCCACAAACCATTCGCAGCTCATCAAACAATGGTATTGACTTGTTCAGATAATCCTTTGCCTTTGGATGTCCCTATAAAGAGATGTTGATAGTTAAGATTAAAATAAAAAAGTGTTTCATGATTAGATAGTCAACAAATATAGTTATATACCTGCACAAATACCCGGTAGGTTTCGTCCTCGAGGACCAGCATCTTCTGTGAGTTGTTCCACCCGACGGCACTCAGATTCATGAGCTTTTTAATTTCTTGATATCTTACCTTTAGTGACCGAGCCAGTTTTCCACATTATCGGCATTGACATTGGCCAATGAAAACCTGTTATTGACAACTTTTGCAACTTCAACGAAGGCTTGTCGTTTGAAGGACTTGTCACCCTTCAGCCCTGCCTTCACCATCTCAACAAGAAACGGGATCAACACACTATCCATCTCTGGAGTCCATCTCTTGTTTGGTGTTCCCTTGCGCTTCTGGCCTGATGAAGAAGAACCGGACTGGGTACCATCAACATTATTGAGGGGTGCCGACATCCTTTTAATGTTCAAAGTCCTGCAAGAAAGGTAATGTGCTTGGTCATTGTCTCAATTTTAGGAAGTTGAAAAGAATAATCAAGTTAAGAAGATGGTTAAATAAATCAGAAGTGAGCTAGTAAAATAATCAAGTTAATAAATTCATAACATAGACATATGAAAAATTTAATAACTATGAACATGCATGAATTTCAACACTTAAATAGAAACTAGCGGCACTGAAGGAAACAATTAAGGAATTAAATAGTTTAATGTTTTCTTCCCTGTAATCTCTGGATTTGTATATCCTTAGTGGAGTAGTATAATGATTTTATTATGATCATCTTTGTTCATAATTGTGTTGACAAGATTATCAAATGAACATGGATGTATAAACCAAACCTTCTGCCATTTAATTCCATTTATAGTTTTTCTATCTATAAGGATTGAACTACTAAGATGGGAGAAAAAAGAGGTAGAGGTGTGCAAGTTATTTGAATTTTGGTATATGTTAATTTTTTATTTGTATTGGGTTGTTTTAAAATATGAAATGATTAGTTTGTTTAATGAGTTGTCCATCATGAATCATATAATCTTTTTACCATGTTTGGTGTGTTTGTTATGTAAAATTTTCTAATACTTTGAACTTAATCCTGTCTGTGTGTTACGTAAAATCTTAGAGTACTTTGAACTTAACACTGTCCATTGGTATCTATCTGGTATATGAATTGTCTTCCTACTCACAGGTAAGAATTTCATATGACTGCATATAATAAACAGGGATTTATCTGATCGTGTTTACTATCCTCAGCCATGGCCAAAGATGATTAGAGGAAGATCTACCAACAAGCTGTTTTGAATATTGCTCTCTTAGAAATCCCAAATACAATTACTCTACAACGTCATTTATGCAAGCATTTAAGTGTATAGGTGCATCTTCTCATATATTTTGTATGGACTCTGAACACACCAGCTTTTCCTTCAGTTTGAGACTAATCAAGTGGCTTTCATGTAGGATATTTGAGTATAGAATTAGTAGTCTAATAAATGCAAGCCACTCTATTTGTGAAGTTCAATTGAACAAAGATGATCATAATAAAATCAAGTGAACCCTAACATAAACCTGGTCAATTGAAAGTGTTTCTGGCTTGTTCATGCCGTGCTAACAAACACTACAAATTCTAGATTCAACATTTTTCAGATCAAATTATATCAATTGAAAAAGAACCTCAATACATGACTCAAGAAAGAAAGAATCAAATTGGTCACATAAACAAATGCTTGCTGGCATCATATATAAACAATCTCAAGGTTACCAATTAAGCAGAGATGCTATGCCACACAAATAACAAAATAATCCTGCATCATTGAAGAATTTGCAGAAATTCTACAGAAAAACAACAATATTTCAGCAGAAATTCAGCAGACTTTCTTTTGAGGGTTAAATTAAGATGTAGCAAGACATAATTTAGATATTCAAACTGGATACACATTGTTAAAGTTCATAGAAGTACACTTTGCAAAACCTAATACACTTTGAAATTCTATGTGCAACCCCGTGAAATGAAATCACGCCACATCGCCGCCGCTATTCTGTCACGGATTAGTTTCCAAGCTTGAGAAATATCCCTTCGTTCACGTAATGTCCTTGGATTATCAGGTCCATCGGGTCTCAAAATTTCTCCGACGGGAACTTCTACATCCAAGAAAGTGTCGCCCGGATCAATATCTTTTATGAAATTATGTAACACACAACAAGCAAGGACAAGGTCCACTTGTGTTGGAAATGGGTAGAATGGCCTCGAATTTAGAATCCTGAACCGACTCTTAAGGATTCCAAAAGCTCTCTCTATCCTTGTACTGAGTTGAGAATTGCGTAGATTAAATAGCTCCCTTTCATTTGTTGGTGTGCGACCTTGATATTCCTTTAGATGATACCTAACGCCACGATAAGGGGCGATGAACCCTTCCGTTGTTGCGTAACCGGCATCGACGAGGTAGTATTTACCTAACATTGATAATGACAAAGTTTTTAGTGTAATCCAAATTAAAAAATACGGTAAAAGTGTATAATATCGATTACGGTATTTAACCTGGAGGTACAAATAAACCATACGGCGCTGGGTGGGATAGTGCATCTTTCAGAACTAGATAATCATTGGTCGAGCCTTCCCAACCAGCGAGGACATATACAAATTTCAGGTCTGGGTCACATGCGGCAAGCACATTTTGTGTGATCCCTTTGCGTCCCCGAAATTTGCCTTGGAGTTCTACAGCCACCCTTGCATCTATATGGGTCCCATCAAGGAATCCAATGCAATCCTAAGTAGTTAAAATTTATTAGGCACTTTAACCAAAATAATTCAAAATTACTAAGGATGTATAGCGGATAATACCTTGAAGTAAGGAAACCAAAGTGGGTTGGACTCTATATTTGGATGTAGTGAAACGCCCGGTTGCTTCACAAATTCATCTCTAATTTCGCATATAGCCTGAAGCACGGCATTGAAATACCGGCTTACCGTAGCACCTGATCTAATGAAATCAATTTTCATTGATCGATTCTTAGCGTGGTGCCCCACTATATGCAAGAACATCGCCACTTGTTCTTCGACGGACACATGGATAGTATCCCTTAAGTGGCCACGCCCTCGTAGAACATAACATAGCCTTAGAAATGTGTCCTTCCGCATTCTTATATATTTGACACAATTATGTACTCCTCCATCTAATATTCTGCACATATGTGCATTCCTATGGATATTTCTAACTACTGAAGGTTCCCGAAGTAATTTGCATCGTCTTCTTCTTCTTCTTAACACGATAAGCACAGCAACATAAGTCATCACTACTAATATATTGATGCCGATCATGACTACTTTTGACATGTTGGTTTCAAGAAAGGTTACTTGTTGTGTCTATATATATATATATATATATATATATATATATATATATATATATATATATACAACTTTTACCTACTTTGTTTTTTTTTAATGATCTATTTGTGTCTTTTCTGAATGGATGGATGTCAAATTAGTCAATATTCAGTCATCAAACAAGCTTGTTTAATCTTTTATTCATAACATAGCATCATACAACTACTACTTTGGCACATCAGAGCCAATTGCCAAATCTCATTCCATTCTAGTAGAGCAGCTTTCAAGCAAGTTTTCAGTAGCACATCCAATAGTAGACTTATTTTTGGTAAGAATAATTGAACAAAGCAATTAAGTAATCATGACATCTAATATTTCAACCTTTGTGAAAAGATCATTACTAAATAATAAAGACACAATGAATGCCCTTCTAGAAAATAATTAAGTCTATTGTAAATGAAACAATGAAGCATATAAATAAATTCTGCAGAAATCAGTGTAAAACTTACACTATTACATGTGAGTATTTGCAATAAATTACTTTAAAAACTAAAATGAAAACTAAGGTCAACTAAAAGAGGCTCCTGCTTGTACTACTATCAGTTGGTTTGTAAAACTTACTGAACTGCTGTCTCAAATCACTGAAGCTGTCAGACCAGCAGCTGAGGAACCTTTTCCAGATGTATAAACAGCCACAGGAGCTGTTTTCTCCACAAACTTTAGAAACTACAATGAAAAGAAAAGATATAGTTGAACCAATTGTCTACGCATGACTGATAAAAACACACACAGAGAGAAAGAGATGGAAACCAGCTATAAGTGGATTGAATCTAGTAATGATATAAAGAGAAAATATTATTGACAAACCTTTACTGGAAGCTACTTGGCATGAGAGTCCACGTATGCCTCGAATGCAGACTCGACTCTAAAATATAAGCAAGAAGAGAATATAAGTCAGACTGCATGTAAAAGATAGATTGAGGTAACAAAAATTTTATTGTAAATGAAATCAAGGGTATGTTTAATCAGAGTATATGAAGTCAGATCATTTCTACAAGTGATAAATAAATCTCATTCATGTAAAAAGTAGATCAAGGCAATCAAAACTTTTTCATAAATGCACAAGGTTGGGCCGTATGCAGAACAGTGACAAACAAAATCACAGGATGTAATTTCTTATTATCACCATGTGAACCCAGCTAATTTCTACAAGTGATAAGAAATATGAGACTATATTGAAGATAAACTAAAGCCTAAAGGCCATTGAGAGTGTGATTGTCAAGCAGATACTGATAAATTGTTCAAAAGAGACTAGTGTTGTCTTCTGACAAAGGACTTTTCTTTCTTGAGATGGATTTCATATTCCATTAACAGAACAGACCATGCATCCCCATCAATAAAAATTAGCTGCAACTAAATAACATATCATGATGGTTGTCATTCTTACACAACAGGCTATCAAAATTGTTCACATGAAAGAACAAACCCATTTCTCCAATCAAGAGTTTCAAAATCACTGGAAGATTGTTCTCATTATGAGCCAGAAATATTGAGAAGATTGGTGCCATAGTTGTAACATAGCAAAATCAACATAGAAATACAGATAAAATTTCAAGATCAAAACATGTTTGTACCAACAGCCCAACCCCTCACAGATTCAAAAATGAAAAAGAAAGTCGGCAATTTTGAAGCCATAAATCTGAAGAGTGAGAGATTTAGAGGGAAAATTGTGTTAGTAACAACAACTAATTTTTTTTCTGTAGATTTATCACCTGAGACATTACACTAGACCAACAAAAAAAAGAGCAAAAATTGCATTTCCTACCACTATTTTCAATTGGAAAGAAAATCAACAGGCCATGTCTATCAGAAGAACAAGCAAATTTTGCTCCACAAGGCTCTCAAAACCATTGAGGATCACCTAAATAACTGAAGCCTTATCTATCTTAAGTTGGTTTCCTCGCATGTTTAGGCATACCAAGATGTGGAACTGATTGTACTCTAGAGAAATTACATTATCCGCATATGAAGTACACTTTATGCATTCCTTTCTTCTTTGCCCATAAATTTACTTGTTTGCAACCATTTAAGCCCTCAGGCCATAGTTTTTCCACTAAAAATTTTTGATGGTTCTAATTTTCTCAGCAAAAATCCCTACATGCCATGTGACACCTCCATTTCTTTGATCATGGGCACATAAACCCTTGCCTATTCACATCAACACTCTCTGAAACACCTCTAAGTAATTAAAACCCATATTCCATCCAACAAAATTATCATTTGAAGAGCAAACCAAATCCACAAGATCTGAAAACCAAGATCTGAAACTAAAAACCTAAAAATTCTAAAAACAGAGATCTAAAAACTTAGATCTGAAAAATAGAACACTCCACTATCTCACCTTGACGAACACCTTCGCCTTGAAGGTTGCCGTGAAGATCGGGAGATGGCCGAAGCTCGAATCCTCCAAATCGCACAGTCGCCAGTGAGATGAGAATGGAGGATGTCGGGTCGCGAGTTCAGAGAGAGAGGTCACGAGTTCGGTAGGGTTGTAGGGGATCGGTGAAGTGGGCTGCAGTGATGTTATATACCCCTCCTACTTCGGCGACTTCGTTGTTTTTAAAATGGAAGTGAAGCTTTAACAGATGGCTAAAGTGGGCTGAGGTGGGGGAAGTGTTACTTCCCCCACTTACGGGCAAATGAACAAAAAAAGGTATCGAAGTGGGCCAGTTTCACCCACTTCCCCAGCACTTACGGGCAAATGAACGGCCCCTTAGTAGCTGGCTGAGGAGGGAGGCATTCGCACTACTCCGGAGCTGGACAGGCCCAATCGCCATATAGGAGGGCCTTGGTGAGAAGCGCGACCTGAGGCTCGAGTTGCCGGATTTAGGCATCCCTTGCAGCCTCTTTAGGGACCCCGTGGGGCTCCGAAGGGGCAGGAATGGGTTCACCGACTGCGGGGGCTCCCCCTGTCTCCGTTGTCGGGGATGCCTCTGTTGGGGCCTTCTTTCCCCTCGTATTCAATGTGTTTTTCCTAAGCTTCTTGCACGCATCCCCACAGACGGCGCCAAACTATTGATGCCCAAATTGGTCATGGCCTAGAAGATCGCTTTTTCGTTAAGAGTTCAATTGAGAAAGAAGGGAGTGGAGGTTGATGAAGCAAGGGATGAGAGCTTCCCACGAATGATGGCTACCTGATGGCGAGGAGGCTAAGAAGTGGTCCTCAGAGTTGGCCATACTTATCCTGCAAAACAAAAAAGTCCAGGGGCTACATCCCCCCAGACTCAAGTTACTTGGGTCGAGGTTGTGTAAGAGTAGGAGATTGGAGATGATAAGGAGAGAGTTATCCCTCCTTATACCTGAGAGGGCATGTCCTCCCCACTGTCTAGTGGTACCTTTTCTAGTCTAGTGACCAGGCTTTTGTTGGGAGGCCCGCCGGCCTGCCTTGCAAGGTGGATAGTACTATAGAACCGCGCGTACTTATGTAGGGGATATCTCTGCCTCGTGATGCGGACGCCTTCCTGTCAGTCGATCAAGGTTGAATCTCCATGCGTCTCCTTGAGGGTGTTAGGAAGATCTTAGTGGTCCCGTATCTAACCGTTACCCGGGTGATGTTATGTATAATGTCGGATTTTATCCCTTAATAGCAATGATCAATATTATATCATGATTATTGTATGAATTGATCTTCATTACATAATGATTATATGCATAAGACCAGCATGTTTTCTATGCATGTGTTAATTTTTTGAAATATATATTTTCTTATATTAACCCCTGAGGGGGCTATATTCTCTCACTGAGAGCATGAAAGCTCACCCCTCTCCTGCCATAGATCACTGGTACAACCCAGAGTAGAGGTCAGGGACCTTAGGTGAGACGTATACCAGATGTACATTATATATATGTGTTTTACCTGGCTTTGAGCAAAGACGATTTGATGTTGTATAGTTTACACTTGAGACATGTCTAGGTTGTGCACTCTAAGATTTTGGTATTATGTGATATATGATGGTCATATAGATATATACTCTTGTGGTTATATTTTTATGTGACAAGATGGTTTTAGTAGTTATGGATTTTATTATTGTAATATTACCTTGTAATGTAGGATATGTTATTAGGAACAGGAACCGCGGCTGGTGTCAAAGATCCGTCTCGGTGTTGTATGGCAAGTATGGGTTGCGGGGTAGGTCCTGACAAATCATCCATGTTAAAAAAAAATTAATTAGAGAATATAACTACTATTTCCAAAATGAATCATGACGATCCCTAGTAGTAACCAATATTTCTACCGGAAATCATACTTATTTCTAACAAATATTATGATTTCCACCATAAATACTTTCAATAACAACAATCCAGCTTAATTGAAGCCAACAATCCATAAACAAAAACAAGTAGAAGTATACAAAAGTAGTAATCCTTAGAAGAGTTAATTAAATTAAAGGGATAAATCTACTATTTATCTATTTGCTTTACTCGATTGTTCATTTCCATCCCTGTACTTTAAAAATGTTAAATATGATCTTGTACTTCGCATATTTTATTCAATAAAGTTCATGTTGGTGATATGGCAGTATATATGTCATACAAATGAAATACATCCTATTTTTCCTATTTTTTCATTTACATATGGTCGTATTTTTCTAATATGGCATGACAGATGGCCGTAATTTACTCACGTGGAGTAATAGGTGGCTTATTTGTTGACATGAACTGATAGGTGTCTTGCTGATGTGGCACCCATCAACCATGTCAGCAAAAAAATTCTAGAGGGAATTCAGGGCATACTAGCTAGGCATACTGGCTTTACATGCTGATATTGCATGATTTTCTAAAAAATAAAAAACAAAAGGCTTCCTAGTATAATAAATTTACACAATTTGCTGACGTGGCATGCCATGTCACTTTGTCATACCATCATGCCTTAGATTAATTATGTTGTCATTTTTTTAAAAAAAATACCACATTATCATGCCCAGTCATATGCCTTGCCTTCTCTCTATTTGTAGGGTTTAGAGGGCAGCTTGGAAAGAGGATTGAAGGCCTTGAGTAGAGTTTGGGGATTTCCATCTTCAAACCATTGGAGCCAGAAGAGGGGAAGATATTGAAGAGAAATCAAGGAAGTCATCAACGGTGTGTGAAAAGATCTTTTTCATTATGATTTCTTTAATCGCTTTCATCTTTGTATTGGATTGTTGCTCTTTCTTTATGGAGGGCTAATTTTGTAGATGTTTGGATGATTGATGAACCCTTGGACATGGTTTAATTGATGTTGTCTCTTTATTCTTGAATGCTTGGTTGAATTCATGAATCTATTGGATGTTTTAATGTAAGTGAATCTCTCTACCTTGTAATAGCCCGGAGGGGTTTTCATAGTCCATGCGGGGGAAGAAGCGAACACCTCCCCGCATGTAGACCATCTCCAATAAAGGGGATAATGAATAACCGGGAACCTGGGTATTAAGGAGAGGGAGTCCTTTAGATGTATTATTCCTATAATCCTTCCAAGACTTAGGTACCCTAGAACATCATCTGTAAGGGCACTAGGATTAGTAATTCACCTTGAGAGAGGGAATGAAAGCACCGTAGGAACCCTTGACCCAGAATTAACCAAGTGTCAAGATAGAGAGCATCATCCATCCTTTAGAAGTCCAAGGGGGATTCAATTATCCTAACATCCCCCTTTTATGATTGTTTGATCTCAAGAACAAATTTATTTCCTTGTTTGTCTCTACAATTTCTTAGTTTAAAGTTTAGTATAATCACTCACATTTTGGATCGACTTAGATAGTAGACAAGTGGTGGGTACTAGTACTTCCATCTCCTTGAGGATCGATAACCCGATCTTTGACTCAACTATTATACTTGATTACGACCTGTATACTTGCGGTTGCATTACATCAGTCGACATGGCATATTGGAGCCCCCACAACAATATACTTGTCACTCGACGTAAATACGGCCACCTGTCACTGCACATCAAGAAAATACAACCACTTGTAAAAGAAAAAATTAGGAAAAATAGCATATACTTCATTTGCATGCCACTAGTGTTATCACATCAACAACAAGGACTGTATTGAAGAAAATACGTAAAGTACATTGATTGTATTAAACAATTTTAAAGTGAAAGGATGGAAATGAACAATTGGGTAAAGTATAGGGATAAATAATAGATTTGTCCATAAATTGAAAATAGTTGGAAACTATTATGGAGTACATAGAAAGATTACTAAAGCTAGTATTTCCCCACCGCAACCTTGGTACATAGAAGAATAGAGATTTGCAACCCTACAAGATCTAGAGAAGGGGATAGGAGGAGGGGGAGGATGCCACCCTGCAAGATTCGCAAAAAAGGGGCAGAGGGGAGAGAGCTGGGGTAGAGCTTGCGATAGCTCCCGAGAATGATACCAGGTGATGAGGGAATTGAATACGAAAGGTAGTTATCAAAATTTTCTAATCAAACCTTGGAAAATTATTCAACACAAACAGTGATTAAAATTTAAAGAAATTTGGGTAAACAGTTCACCACAAAGTCTAAAATCACAAAGGGATACATAAAGTCACCACCCTAAGAATTTTAAATAAGGATTCCGAACCAATCACTCACCACTTAGGAAATAATTCAGGAGATATAGAGATGAACTCACCACTCAATGACCACAACTAAAGGGATATAGGGACAAATTAAGGGAAGTCAAAGAGTTTTTGTCAATCTAATTCGATGCCCCCCTCCTATTTAGTACTCATATATATAGTACTTTAGAATTCTTTCATATCCTCATATTAATTACCTATACATATATCCAAACACCTCTTTATGAAACCCAAAACTCCTCTTCCTAAGCACTCTTCATATTCCACAACCATGCATGAAACTTATTGGCTTGTTGTCGATAACTAAACCATTTAAAACATTCCTTCGTCGTGAAGATAAGTTGAATTAAATCCCCCAAATGCCGTCATGTGGCTGTAGTGGAACTTAAGTCGCATAGGCAAAATGTGCTGAAGTCCCACTTTGATATTTTGCTTTAGAAGTCAAAACTCGGAAGTAAGCCTATTTAGAATTCTATCTTCAGACTTCCGAAAACCAAACTCAAGGATGTAAATGGCAGTGCTCCATTTCGGTCTCCATCTCTGGAAACCAACACATACTGCAATAACCCACCTAGAACCTATATGTAAATATGAAATAGAATGAAAATGTGAAGAGATTATTTGTAATTATAAAATATTGATGATTGATCTCTATCTCAAATATGGATTGTAATTTGATGCTTGAGTTTGAATTTGATCAAGATTTATTATGTAATATTTACGATTGGTCTTTATCTCAAATGTGGATTTTATTTTAATTGAGATTCAAAATTTGAATTTGAATTGGATAAAGAATTATCTCATAGAGATAATTATAAATTGTTGATATTTATCTAAAATAAAGATTTTATTTTGATTAAGATTCAAAATTTGAATTTGAATTGGATAAATACTTATCTCATAAAGATAAGTATAAAATATTTATGATTTATCTCTATCTCGAATATGGATTAGAGTGAGACTAGGACACTCCCCTCTATATAAGGAGAGACATAATGAGAGAACTCATATACAATTTGGTGTGAGAAGATGAGTGATCTCTTATGATGGTCCTTCTCTTTCTAAATTCCCTCTTTAGTGAGAATCAGAGAGAAGGAGGATCCAACCTAGGTTAAGCACTAGGGAGAAGACTAGGTGAGTTGACCACAAATGAACTCCAGTATTTTAATTTGATTGCTTAATGTTTTATCAGTATTTTTATTGATGGATTCCAGAACCATATTTTCAATATGTACGTGTATTTACTCATAGTAGAGCTAAGTCTGCATGTTTTGTATATCAATCTACACCTATATCATGTAAGCACTGGTTAAGATATGCCTATGTCGAGGCTCAGCCCTGAGGTCCGTGAGACCCTTATGTTTTTTGTATACGGTTCTGTGTGTTTGATTTTGAGATATGAACATAACTAGGGCTGTTAAGATTGGGTGCATACGGAATTAGGTATGATTGATATAGTTGCTTTTGATATGCTAATCATGTTTTTGATATTGCGATTTACTTGTATTTTTGAATTGATTTTGTTGAGATTCTATAGTTTATCAGCTCATTTGTCTCTGATTGACATGATTCTTTTTTATGTGATTGATATGCGAATTGACCAGCATGCATACTATTCTGTTCTGATGTGTGTATATATATATGTGTGTGTGTGTGTGTGTGTGTGTGTGTGTGTGTGTGTGTGTGTGTGTGTGTGTGTGTGTGTGTGTGTTATTTTTTGTATATAACTCTAGTGTGATATATGTCACTTACTGGGCTGGTTTTAGCTCACAACTTCCCCATTATACAGTGTGCAGAAACATGTCAGGATAGCCGATATGGTTGACTTGGAGTTAAACAAACCTTGAGACTGATGTGGCTGTTTACTGTTTAGCTAGCTCTAAGTAGATGTCTTGGTGGGTTGTATAATAGATGATTAGTTATTAGATGAAATAAATATTGATTTTATATCTGAACTGAATATTAGATATATATAATTTCAAGATTTGATTTCCTTTTATCTAGTATGAATTATGTTTATAGTAGGTTAATTCTGTTTCCATGCCTTGCGTACTTATCGGGGCAACCCTATAAGTACGTGGCGTTTGTCCCATGCCCGGACATAGGCTAGGTTTGGGACGTGACATGTTCTTATCTTGAAACATTTCAAGTTTTTTCGGTCTATTTA
Source organism: Dioscorea zingiberensis (assembly GCA_026586065.1). Lineage (NCBI taxonomy): Eukaryota > Viridiplantae > Streptophyta > Magnoliopsida > Dioscoreales > Dioscoreaceae > Dioscorea > Dioscorea zingiberensis. Next base: position 35,500,875 of record CM048818.1, read on the forward strand.
GAAAGTTTTAAAACCTTCTTTTTATCATTCACAAGAGTTAATTTTGGAAGAAAAATAAAACTACTATTCATGGTCAAACATCTAAATGATACATACCAAAACCAGTAATGGAAATGGTCATTCCACATTTGTTAATAGCAATATATCTAGAGATTTTAATGATTTACTTGAAACAAAAAATTCAAGAATAAGGCTTTACAGCGGACCAACGCCACAGTCATCCTTGTCGACACCTTCATACTAGTTTGAAATAATAGAAAAGAGGAGTTTACCAGAGTATGGTGGTGCAAGGTGTCTATGGCCTGATAGAGCTTGGGAACCAAGGCCTTAGATCATCGGCAAATATGTCTGTTACGCTACCAATCTTCTTCCCCTCTACGCGAGGATCAGAGCAAATCTAGTCCACTTTAAGAGGAGGTATCATAGATATACATGGAGGCTAGAACCTCCTCCCACCTAGTGTTGACACTCTAGTTTTGATGATATATGGTGGATGGAGGTCTTATTAAAGCAAACTCAATGATTCCTCTTGATGATATTAGACCATGTAGGAGGATGTCAACTTTGAGGATAGGACGACGCTCCCTACCAACTCACTAGATCCCGGGGGAGGATGTGAAATTTTGTTGGATGTATTCACAGTGGGCGACCACATGGGAGAATGCTAACAAGAAAATAGACCTGACCGCAGTTTGGTTCGAACTAGCAAATCGAACTAGAGCTGTCAATCTTTGAACTGGACCGGAACCATAAAAACGTTTCCAGTTCCAAACAAGAACCTTAAACTGATATAACAGTTAGGTTGTCTTGCAAGCTAGCTATCACACCCACCTCTCAACCTAGCCGAATGTGGCACTAGCCAGGCCAGGAGTGCACCTAGCCCTAAGGCTATGTAACCTGATATCTACATAACCTATACAAACTGATATAACCCTAACAAAATAAACAATAATCATATGAAATTTAACTAGTTTGTAACATAACATATGTAATGCATCTGGCCAACTACAACCTAAGATACTATCATTCAATGAATAATAGACTCTACCCACAATAGGTACGTAAGAGCCATCCATCTATGGAGGACTCAACTCTCACTCTCCTTTACTAGGTGAAATACATGAGGGAAAAGGAACCTGAGTTACTCGAGCTCAATGAGTATTAACACTCTGCATGATAGAATATCTAAAGATCAGGTACTATCAAAATAATCTAAATAAGTATAAGTAACACGAAGAAATGTTCGTCAAATGCATTATCTTCATTTTACTAAAGCATGCCAAATAATGCTACAAACCCGGATAAATTCAATAAAAGACATTCACAATGTTATAACCTAAATACAATGAATGATACCATAAATAGGCCTCATATAGATCTCTTATGCATTCATACTTCAATATATATGAATAATACCAAATTTATATATAAATATCTAAGAGGACAAAACATCACCCTAGCCACCTAGTCTGGCAAACTCAACGACTGTGGCAGGTATATATGCGTACCGAGTAGCCCCTAGGTATGGGAAGGGGCTTTTTATTTTAAAAATGGAATGTTTGAAAACAGATAGTTTGGGAATAAAAATCAGAGTATAGAAAATCCTTTCCCTAACTCGTACCATACCTCTCTAGCTCCATCATTGAGCCACTTCTGGTATAGACATGTATATCTAAGTAAGATGAAGGTGCATCGATGTTACTAATTTAACACTTATCCTGTTCTCTTTCTTTATTCTACTTATCATATGCAATTTCATAACAATACAAGAACATAACAAGAAAACTGCTCATAACATAATATTAATATATATAAAACCAAAGACATGACACAAACTTCGGGAAAGAGTCTTATGTAAATTCATCTAAATTAAACCGGCGACAAAACCCGATAACATAAATATGATGTCCAGTGGTGTCCACTCACTTGAGGTCCCTCCATCTTTAACATACATACATACATACATACATATATATATATATATATATATATATATATATATATATATATATATATATATAGGCGTGATAAGAGGCGGTCCACTGTATGCACTGTGCATTCTCGGTCACCACCAATTTGGCCCCCTGGAGCATGTTTGAAGGATTTCCAACCATACGGATGGGAAGATCATCGAAAAATAAACTAGCATGTCCATTTTCATACAATTTGGTTACCGTTTGGTCCTCCCACTTAATGGTTGAAATTCTGGACTGTTAAGATTTCTATAAAATAAGAACCATTAAGTGGGAGGACCAAACGGTTACCAAATTGTATGAAAATGGACAGGCTAGCTTATTTTTCGATGATCTTCCTATCCGTATGGTTGTAAATCATTCAAACATGCTCCAGGGGTTCAAATGGGAGGGGACCCGGAATGCACAGTGTTACAATCGACCGTCTCTTATCATGCCTATATATATATATATATATCATCCGGTTCGATCGGAATGGGTCATCTGGTCAGACCGACTGACCCGTGACCCAGTTGTGAAACCGGTTCGCTTCTTGGTCCTGTTTTAAAAACATTGAATTATTGTCATGTTGGATAAAGATTGATTGTAATTTTGAAGATATCGGTTAAATGGCTTCAATTTGTACATCTTTCTTATGAGTAAGATAATGATTTTACGGCTGGCTAAAAATTAGTAATTCAAGAGTATGGTTATGTGTTGATTTCACTAATAGATGACAGTTAAAATTCATATATTATTGTTTTGTTTTGGTTTCTGTGGTTAGTGCAGCAACTTAGTAGAATTTATGAATATGGAATTTCGAGGTTTAAATGAGTGGTAAAGTAGACAAGGCTTCTTATACATTTAAGGGAAAGGCTAAAATCTTGAAATGCATTGAGATAAAGCACATAGTTAGGGGAATAATTTTCCAATGTTATATGATACTCAGCAATAATAAATTAATATATTTAGGATGTGGGAGAGGTGTGGAGGATTCAATAGGAGGACTGTAGACTTGATAGTGAAAACTGCATAGTTGCACCACTGAGGTGAGTAAAATGCAGAGGAGCCCCAGGTTTTCTTCTCTTACACTCGCTTTAAGGCCAACTTAAGCATTCTACATGAACTTTCGGTCGCAGCAAAATCTATCTCGAGGGTTGATTGGTCAGCACAGGGATTTTGTATGCTTGGAAATAGGGGCGCAATCTTCGAGCGGATATTACCAAGGGGTATATCAACTTCTCAATGGGGAGATATCCATGTTTCGGGTCGATCAGTGCTTTGACAGTGTAATAGATCGGTCTTTGGGTCCCTTCTTCTTTTGGGATGAGAACCGAGCTAATGGCATGATCCGCCACCTAGACGTATAACACTTCTCCTTTTCATGGCTTGGTCACCAGGGGTGGCGAGCTTAGGTTTTCCTTCAAGTGTCGGAAAGCCTTTTCACACTTTTTCGTCTACTCAATATTCAGTGCCTTATGCAGTTCCTGGAACAATGGCAAGCTCTTCTCCCCGGACTTAGATACGAACCGGCCCAAAGCGGCGAGTCTAGCGTTCAGCCTTTAGAACTGATGTACAAGATTGGATCTTTTGTAGGTTGGCTTCTATGCTCCGTTGGCTGACCATAAAACCTAAAAACTTTCTGGACTTGATGACTCCAAATGCACATTTAGTAGGTTTTATATCGCATACTGTACTCTCGAAAGGTTTGGAAAGTTTCTTGTATGTCAGTAATATGCTCTCTCGCTTTCTAACTCTTGACTAACATATCGTAGATGTATGCCTCGATGTTTCACCCAAACTGGTCCTGGAAAACTTTGTTTACTCTCTGAAATGTTTCCCCAACGTTCTTGAGGCCAAAGGGCATCATACGGTAGCAATATGTTCTTTTGTCCGTGACAAAGGAGGTCTTCTATTTGTCTTCCACCTCCCTTCAAATTTGACTGTAGCCTGAGAAGGTATCAAAGAAACTCAACGGTTCATACCCAACAGTGGAATCGACCAACTTGTCGATCATCGGGAGCAGAAAATTATCCTTCGGACATGCCTTGTTGAGATCTGTAAAATCAATGCACCTTCTCCACTTCGTATTGGCCTTTTTTTTACTAGCACAACGTTTGTCAGCCACTCTGGGTAGCGTACCTCATGGATGAACCCAGTTTTCAATAGCTTTTGGACTTCTTCTTTGATGGCTAGTTGTCTTTCAGGGGTGAAATGCCTCCTCTTCTGAATCACTGGCTTGTGGGTGTTCTCCACACTCAAGTAGGGCTCGATAACCTCTATGTTGGGCATGTCTCCGAGGCTCTATGCAAACACATTTGCATTATTCTTTAGGAAGCACAATATATTCCGTCTTTCTTCTTTTGATAGGTCGACTCTGCTTGGACCGTGTGGTCGAGGCGATCTTCGGACAAGAGGATCGATAGTAGCTCTTCCACTTGCTTAGCTAGCATAATAGGTAGGTTGGTCTTCCTTCTGGTAGTTCGATGGCCATAGTCTCCTGTGCTCTTCCTCTCAGGAAGGCAACATAGTACTGTCTAGCAGTCTGTTGGTCTCCCTGAAGCTTTTTATACCCGTACCCAGTGGGGAACTTCATCTTGAGGTGGTAACTAGAAATCATGACTCGCAAGGCATTTAGTGTGGGCCTTCCGAGGATAGCATTAACTCGATGGGCATTTCACTATTAAGAAGCTCGTCGTCACTGACGCCTGTTGAGGGCGAGCTCCCGCGGTAAGTTTATAGCGAATCATGCCCTCGGGTTATAGGGCTTCGCCGTTGAATCTGACTAATGGGGACTTCATCGGCTATAACAGATCTGGCCCAAAGCCGAACTACTGATAGGCGTCCAAAAAGATGATGTTCGGGGAGCTCCCGCTATCGACGAGGACTCTTTTGATATTGAAGTTGCCGATCCTGACCGTCATGACCAGCGCATCATCGTGCGGGAAAATGACTCCTTCTAGGTCGTCATCAAAGAAGGTGATGGGAGGCTTAGAGGGAGATCTCTTCCATGATGAACTGATCTGAATGTTTGCTTGCTCATAATTCTTTCTTGCCGAGTTACTTTCCCCTCCACTGGTCGGTCTGCCAGCGATTATCTTAATGACCTCTCTAGGTGTAAGGTTATCCTGAGGGGCTGGCGGACCTTCCCCTTACTTGTCTTCCTTCACGTATTGAGTGAGCCGTCCCCGGCAGATTAGTCCCTCTATCTCATCTTTGAGTTGAGGGCACTCCTCGATGTCATGCCCCTGCTCTTTTGTGTAGCGACAATACTTCTTGTTGTCTCTTCGATGGTAAGGGATCTTCGCCTTGGCGGGCTTCGCAAGAGCTTTGTGCTTTCGATGTTCATCAGAATGTTAGCCCTGCGCTCATTGAGTGGAGTGTAGTTCCGATACTGGGAGAGTTCAGCCCCAGCTACAGTTTCTCTGGTTACAGGTCTATACCGCTTGTATGGTCCTCGCAACATATGGACCTTGCGGCGCTCTCTCCTCCGTCTATCAGGCTTGTGATTCTTCTAGACGGGTGCATGGATTTCTTCAACATTGATGTAATTCTTGCTAGGGCGAGAAGTTTAGCCATGTCTTTCGGGGGCCTTTTGCTTAAAGAAAAGTGGATGGCATTCTTCTTCAGCCATTCCTTCACAGCAGTGATAGCGAGTGTTGGCTCAAGGGCAGCCACTTTTAGAGTCGCCATCTTGAATCTACGAATGTATTACTGGAGGATCTCTCCATCGCGCTGCTTGACTTGCATGAGGGCCACCGCGCTTTGGTTTTATCTTCTGCTACTTGCGAACTACCCAAGAAATAGCTCAAACAGTTCTTCGAATAACACCATAGACCATTACGGTAGGTTGGAGTACCAGATTTGCGCCATGCCCTTCAATGTTGTAAGAAAAGCCCTACCTATCATCGTAGGCCCCGTTTAACAGCATCTTAGCATTGAACGTCGTTAATAGTGGTCCGTCGGGTCCATAGAACCATCATACATGTCTATCGGCGACATGCAGAACCTCTGGGGCATGGGGACTGCCAAGATCTCGGAGACAAAGGGTGAGCCCGACAGGGCATGTACTTGAGTTTTCTCTTCATGAGGTGGGAGGCCACCTTGTGGCGAGGTTAGGGTGATTCTACTGAAAGAGATCGAGTCCTAGGGGACTCGATGCTATGAGACATGTCAATGCTCTCTTCATCACGAGACCGATGCTCCCTTGTCTAGGTCGTGGACTTCTTTCCGGTTCCGAGCGACTCAGGGGTGCACACCTTGTGCTGCTCTAGAGATGGGTAGACCCTATCTTTTTCCTGTAGGGCTTTGATGAGTACCTCGATCTACTTCTGGAGCAGTTGGATTTGTGTGTCTCTCGGGTCTTCCTCCGGGGCTGCGGAGTTCCTTAAGGGGCGACGGTGACTGTGAGAGTCAAGTTATTTGCTGCGACGTCATCTTCAACATGGTTTATCGCCTGGTTCTTCTTACCTCTCGCCACTGATCAATTTGCAAAGCTTATCGCTCAACCCCACAGACGGCGCTAAACTATTGATGCTCAAAATCGGGGGTCCTCTAGACACATGCTCCAGTGAGATTAACTTAGAGTTAGAAGTGGGTAAGACTGAGTTAGAAATGCCTGGCTTCACCTGGAGAGTAGAAAGAGGATGGGATAATGAGTGTAGCTAGTGCTGAACCTCGAGGTTGTATCAACCGATGAGGGGCAACGAATTGGTTCTGGGAGAGCCTTCAGTCCCTGCAAGGGAAGCCCAGGGTTTTTACCCATGAATCGTCTGACGATCAAGTCAGTTGAAGAAGGAGGAGGAGAGAGGACAAGGTTTAGGTAAGTGGAGTGTGAGTAAAACCATGGAGAATAGAGGAGGAAAGATAGGTTGCCTTGGGTATTTGAGAGCCGGAGGTTGGGATGGATTTCTCTCCCCTGCCCCATGAGAGCCCAAAAGAGTCTCTCCCAAGAGAAAAGATTTGAATCCCCTCTCTCTTCGCCCCTGGGTACCTTTATACCTAGTAGGCTACGATATGATTGTTGGTAGTGGCGGGTTATCTCTGACATTCCCACAGATACTTGTCCCCCCTTCAAATGAGCCATGAAGGCCACGTTTGATTACCACGCGTCTCTCTTTTGTCAGATCGTGAGGAAACAATCTACCACATCGCATGTCTCTTTGTAGGCAAGGATTGGAGAACCCTTTAGGCGCGCGCCTCTTGTCAGGCTGAAGGTGCAGGACTGTGAACTTGGAGATCATGCCACATGCGCGGTCCGGGGTTTTTTTCGCTCATAACACATTTGAATATACACCTAGTAAACTATGATTGTGTACCAGTATTGGTGGAAAATGATTGCAAGTTTTAAGCCTAAACTCCTGTAGATTCGACCATTGAAAAACCTGTAGACATTACCTCTGAAGCCTACAAATTTAACTCTTTTTAAGACCTATAAATCTTGTATAATTACTACAACTTGGTGCTTAGACTAATAAAAATTTAGCAACATTACTCTTTTGCCATCTTTTAAGCTTTTTTGTTTATAAGTCTTCTTTGATCTGGATTGGTCCACATGAATAGATCTATATATATATATATATATATATATATATATATATATATATATATATATATATATATGAAGTTTTTGTCATCCTATTATAGCTTAGATGGTAATCATGAAAATCAGTCTTATGATGAACTAAGTTGAGACCTCAGCCATCTGCAAATTGAGAGAGAGCATACATTATTAAATGTAGTTCTGGGTGCTCATGATTCAGCGACTACAAGTGTAGAAAATTCTAAGGGACCTGCACATACATACCTGTATATGTAGATAACTAAAAGAAAAACTTGTTGGAAATTGTTAAGGAAGTGCTCTTTGATTTGCTCTGACAGAAGAAGAGAGAATGAAGAAGGATACAGCGGAAGAAGAAGCAGAGAGGAAAATGAAAGAATCTATAATCTGAGAAGCAAGGATGAGGGGTCCTTTTATAGAGTGCAATTCAAAGGGACACAACAGTTTGAAGCATCAGTTTATATATGAGGGTCCTTTTATGGGACTGAAGTGTTTCTGTTTCCTATTATTCGAGATTGGTTTATTTGTCCGGTATATTTTCTTTATCTGTATCTGTATTTTGTGTTTTGAAAATCTCCCGTCCTGGCTTATATTTCTGCTCTGGACCCCACTAGTGGGGAATAAACGCTGGTTGTGTCGAGACTTTCTCTGTTCGTAGCGCTACTAGACATGCGTATCTGCTGTGACTACGGTCGATGTTGGCTACGGGCGTTGAAGCTTTATTCTATTATATTACACTACATTTCTGCTGCCGGCAAGGTGTGTTATGTATTTTATCTGATTTTCCTATATTTTTTGCTTTGTCTATTTATACGAGCTATTTCTAAATTTACCTTGCCTATATCGATTTCTGCATATTCTGTATATTATGGTATCTGGCTTATCGGGATTTCCTGGAAATACTTTCTATAAAGCTCTATTTTCTATATACACTATTTATGTTCATGCTTAAATGTTTTGGTATGCCGCTTACATTTTTAGTGGACCTTACTGAGCTTTCTCGATCACCCCCTTATTTTTTCTGTTTTCCCTCCCTTACAGATCGCGACGAGTAGCAAGGATCAGGGCGTAGGAGGTGATTCCCTGCACGACTGCTTATTTGTATTTCTGAGTGTATTTAAGGTATGTGAACCTCATATTTCTGTGTGTATTATGTGAGACTTGTTATTTCTTCTATAATGTACCTGTGTATGATCCTGGGGTAACAATATGTTCTGTAGGGTTGTGTAAACCCTGAAACTTATTTTATTTTGTACTTGTTGTAGGGTTGCATAAACCATATTATTGTTATTGATTCTGCTGTATTAGAACTGTATAATTATCTATATCGAGTTCCGAGGTCTTGCATCCAGATGGGGATCATCCCTGTTTGGGTGTGACCGATCTGTCGGTGTACCGGGGCCGGGTCTAGGGAGTGCCATTGGGGGTTGAGAGAATCAAGCGCTCGCGGGGCTTCGTTTTGTCTCTGGGATGAAGGGAAAGAGAGGGGTTGAGAGTGGTGATTCTATCAGTTAGTTTCCCTTTAACTCCAACTCACAACAAATTTTACTGTGAGTCATAATGCAGTCAAGTACGACTACTTACAACAAGTTTTACCGATAAGTGGTTGTTCCACAACAAACCAAACTACAAAAGGTGCTACTTACCTGTAAGTGGACTTACTTCACAGCCACTTACTGCCTACCAAACTGGCCATTAGGGAGATAACTCAGTTTTACCAATAAGTTTTAAAACAAGTTTTACCGGTAAGTGGTTGTTTACTCAATTATCAATGTCACATCAAAACAAAAAGGGTTTGGGGAGATAAACGCAGTTTTCTTAATATATAAAGGATTAATATTGTTTTCTCTTAACAATTTATCATCATGGATCAAATATGTTTCCTTTAAATAACTATTTAATTGTTATCTTTGTGAAAATCATTGTTGCTCTAGTATCTCGAAATAAGAATATGTCATTAATTGTTGTTATCGCTAATGAAAATGCTTACATATAGTTTTCACATCAATTTTTTTTTATAAGTAAATAAAAATAATGTTAGCTTTTGGAATGTCAATTCCAATGTTTGAGTTTCACTTAGGGCCAAACTCATTTTTTTTAAGTAAAACCAAAGCCGTAGTTAGAAAGCTTTGGGGTTTTGTAAAATTTATTATTATTTATTTATTTATTTATTTATTTTGTAGCATTGGCTTTATAATGTTTGAGTAACTATGGGGGGTCAGCATTTGATAGCGTGGGCTCTAAATTAATTTTTTTAATAAAAACCAAAATCAACATTTAGCTTCAAATAATTATTAGTTTGGGGAAATTGGTTATATACCCATCAAAAGTTTCATAATTGCATATTTACCCCCGAAAAAATCATAATTGCTTGTATACCCCTGAAAAACAGGTTGAATTGCGGATATACCCCTACTGTTAGGATCCGTTGATAGAAGTTAACCAAGTAATCTTAACCATGGTTACAACTTAGGTTAAGGGTTGGAAAATATCCAAAATACCCCTCTTTATATATTTTTTTAACTATTTTAAATTTTAGATTTTTAAAGGGGTAATTTTAAATTTATAGTCAAACAAATTTTTCAGTGGTATATATGTAAAGGGTATGATGGTCATTTTGCATGTCTACTATTTGTTAACTTGACGGTTTTTCATTTGATTTTAACCTCAGGGGTATATACGCAATTATACCTATTATTCATGGGTATGTATGCAATTATGTTTTATTCAGGGGTAAATACGCAATTTCAAAATTTTTCAGGGGTACACTTGCAAAAAGCCCTATTAATTTTAGGGCTCGCTTGGATTGACTTCTGTGAAGCTGAAAGGACCTTTTTTTTTTATAAGTTAAGGGCTTCTGTGGGTTTGATATGTGTTTAAATGAGCTTTTTTGGAGAAGAAGAAGCTGTTAAAAAAGGAGAAAAATAACTTTTTTTTAGAATCTGTTGGTTGAAGCTTCTGTTAAAAAGCCCTATTGAGAATGAGTTTTGGGATTTTTCAATTATGAAAATACCCTTATGAAAATTAAAAAATAACTTCCTAAATCTAACCATTAAAAAATAACTTCCTAAATCTAACCTAACATCATGTGAGGCTCGGGACATATTTATTATTGGATTCATTTCCTTTATGTGACCAAATTAGAATAATTGTTAACTTTATTTGTTTTTAATTTGGACTAATTATTATAATCCCAATCAAATTAAGTATCCTATTTGAGTTCAAATCAAATGTTGAATTATAATAGAACTCAGAATCTATCTGGGCATGTTTTGCTCTCCATAATTATATCAAAAGTATGGATATGGATGACTTGGTTGTACTTGAGAGTCTTACAGATTTCAACCAATTCCAAGAAAGAGAACGAGGCTTCCTAGACGAGGGCAATGAAAGTTAATTTGTTTGGCAACAACCAATCCATTAAGAGGCACAACAGATGATGATAATTAAGGATATTATTTGAGATCAATTTTCTAATAAATCTATGGGTTGATTTTAGATTATTTATCAAAATATAGTTATTGTTGATATTAAATGTGATTGTTCTTCTTCTTCTTGTTATTTGTATTATTATTCATTGAATGCACATTTTAGTAATTTGTCACAAAAAAGTCCTTTTGGGAATAAACATTCAAACAATTTTAGCAGTGTAAAAGAACTTTGGAATTAACATTTCCAAACACAAAAATATTAAAAAGCTCTTAACTTACTCTGTAAAGTTATTATAAAAAAAAGCTATTTTATCAAACTAAAGAAAACCTCTTTTTTTATAAGTCAATCCAAGCGGGCCCAATTATGTCAAAGTTCAGTCAACTAACACAAATTTTACCATCAAATATTTATTCCCGCGTTTACTACGCATTCTTTTCAAAATTCTTTTTCGTAATCTCTATAATAAGTTATTAATAATCTCTAAATGTAGAATTAAATTATGTCAATATAAATGAAGAATTAGCCTATTTTTCACAAATTTTAAAAATTTCTAATGATTATCTTTAGAAAATTCCATTGAAAACGAAATATCTTCTTGTAGTTAATTAGGTCATTCTCTTTTGGAACATGGGGACAATAATTACTTCCTTTATATGAGCATCCAAAACTAGGTCCTCTCTTACATTTTTTGTTCTGGTTATAGTCCTGAATATAAGTTACTATTGTTATAATTGCATAATACCCCAATGTTGACCGTCAGCTATAGTGTAATCACTTAAGCCTCCGCATACAAGTGTACATGGTCGCAAGTAATAAATTTCCGTGAGTACCGGGTTGAATCCATAGGGAAGGCTTACTAGGTTTAGATGAACAATAACCTACTAAGTTGCTAGGTAAAGTCAGTCTATCAATCAAGTGGAAGATTGAATAAATCCTAAGAATGTAAAAGAGAATAACGGAGGTTGCTAGGGTTTTTCTCTCGGTGATAAGCTCCTAGGGTTGTATGGCTCAATGTCGTGTAGAGATTTTCTCCTATGTTGGCTAAGATATCGCTTCTAAGGGTAAGGGTAACTCGATGATAAGTTTGGCACTTATGTTCACTCTGGGTGCATCTTACAAGTTCCTTATGTCTAAGGAACATGCTTCTCACCCTCCCATATGTCTAAGGTGTAAAAGGGAAATATTATAGGACCTCAACACTATCATCACCATGGGGGTACCAATGCTTATTTTTAAGCTAAAGGCACTACGGCTGTCACTCCATTCCATCCTATGATTCTAGGTTGATTCTCACTACATATTTCTATGTAAAAAGAACAATTATATATCTTCGCCTGTCGGCTAACAAATGAAGATAGCATTGAATCATAAGCATGCCCATTGCAACTCATTCATAGAAAGGCATAGAATACTTAAGATATCAAATCAAAAATTTCATCCTAGCATAGATGTTCAAGCTACCATTACGAAGAAAGATTCATAATGACGCAAAGAAGAAAGTAAACATCCATGTCTAAGGATAAATGAAGGATTAAAACACTAGAAATCGATAAATAATTGTTTCCCCCTCTTGTGTTGAGTAAAACCCAGCTTCAATTGACGTTGAACACCTCCGGATCGCCTCCTAGGTGCTCCAGCCACCACCCCTCGCGAGAGATAGTGAAAACCTTGAAATCAGGTACCTTTTATACCCCACGGAAATTACATCGCAATGTCGATGAAAATATGGGGTCCTGAAAGTGTGCCTGATGTTAACATCATAATCTCCAAAAGTGATATTGCGATGTTAATTTATTTCCTGTGGAGCGTGCCCAGCCTTTAATTAACATCGCAATGTCTTCATCAACTCAACGATCGGATGACCATTTCAACTCGAATTGGCGAAAAATTTAATTGAGTATTCCTGACTTGTTGATCTTCAATCTGAACGGTGGAGATTGGATTTGGAGTAATATAACGCTTCCACTAAATTCCGACCAGAGGCAATCGGCTGGCAAGAGTTCAGGGCGGCGTAGGCCAGACAACAAATACTGACCCTATGGTAAGCCAACAAGGTCTACGGCCTCATCTGGAGGCAAAGGGTCGGTAGCCAGTGTAACGTAGACCCTTAGATGTTTTGAGTGCAGGGGACCACATAAGAAATCTTAGTGCCCGAGGCTTACGGGAGGATGCTTTGTCTGTCTATGTTTGGACCATAAGTAAGCACAATACCCTCAGCCAAAGACAGGCCAGAGTGTTGTGGGTGGAGCCCAAGGATCACAGTAGGCGTCTAGACAGGCAGCTAAACCACCATCGAGGCCACAAGGTGGTAATAAGAAGGGGAAGGTGACAACAGGACAGCCTTCCACATATAGCCAACCCCAGCAGCAACAGAGGCCCATGACCCATAGACGGGTCTATCATTTAACAACCGGGGAAGCACAGGCATCAGCTGATGTCATCGCAGGTACCATTTCTGTTAGTTCATTCTATGCCTGCACTTTATTTGATCCGGGTGCCACACACTCTTTCGTATCTGCACGATTTGCACGGAGACATACTTTGCTTACCATAGATCTACCCCATGAGATGAGTGTAGACAACCCCGGTAGGAGCTGCCAAGTTGGTGTGGAGGATAGTACCGGCATGCCCAGTAGTGATAGAGGGGTGGGAATTACCTGCAAACTTGCATGTGATGGATCTGAAGGATTACGATGTGATCCTCGGGATGGACTGGCTCTCTTCGGTATACGTAGTGGTGGATTGTCATGGGAAGAGAGTTGTGTTCAGGATACCGGGAGATGAAGAGTTCACCTTCAACGGCAGCCAAACATGTTCCCTAGTATAGGAGATTTAAGCTCTCCAGGCTCGGAAGTTACTTAGGGGTGGATGCATAGGTTATTTGGCCTCTATCTCTGAGGCGAAGCAGGATAGAGAGATCATAGTCTCAGAAGTCCCGGTAGTGAGGGAGTATCCGGATGTATTTTCGGAGGACTTTCCGGGACTGCCCCCAGAAAGAGAACTGGCGTTCTCGATTGATCTGGGTCCGGGAACAACTCCTCTGTCTAAGGCTCCTTATAGGATGGCTCCTGCGAAGCTTAAAGAGTTTAAGACACAACTGGAGGAGTTGTTGGATAAAGGCTTTATATGGCCTAGTATGTCACCTTGGGGAGCACCTGTTTTATTTGTTAAGAAGAAAGATGGGTCGTTAAGGTTGTGCATCGATTACAGGGAGCTGAACAAGGTGACTATGAAGAATAAGTACCCTTTACCTAGGATTGATGATCTACTGGATCAGTTGTAGGGAGCTCAAGTATTCTCTAAGATTGACTTGAGATCCGGGTATCACCAAGTTAGGATTAAGGAGACGAATATCCCAAAAAGCGCCTTTCGTACTCGATACGGGCATTATGAGTTCATGATGATGCCGTTTGGGCTTACTAATGCCCCGACAGTATTTATGCATATGATGAACTGGGTATTCCGTTAGTACTTAGACAAATTTGTGGTGGTCTTCATCGACAACATACTGGTTTACTCAAATAGCTACCAAGCACACGAAGAGCACTTGAAAATTGTACTAGAGACGTTGAGGGAGCATCAGCTCTATGCCAAGTTCTCCAAGTGTGAGTTCTGGTTGGATAGAGTCGCTTTCTTGGGGCATGTGATTAGCGGAGCTGGAGTTTCAGTAGACCCCAAGAAGATTGAAGCAGTCATTGATTGGAAGAGACCAACCACAGTACGAGAGATACGGAGTTTTTTGGGGTTAGCTGGCTATTACCGAAGATTTGTTGAGGGTTTCTCGGTTATAGCAGCACCTTTGACTAGATTGACCAGGAAGGGTACCAAATTCGTTTGGACTGAGTCTTGCGAAAAGAGCTTCTTGGAATTGAAACAGGAATTGATAACCGCACCAGTTTTGGCTTTACCTAAAAGAGGTCGCGGGTATACAGTCTACAGTGACGCCTGCAAGACTGGCCTTGGATGTGTATTAATGCAAGACGGGCTTGTGATTGCTAATGCATCACGACAGTTAAAGCCTTTTGAGGAGAACTACCCCACACACAATCTTGAGTTGGCAGCGATCTTGTTTGCCCTAAAGATCTGGAGACACTTTCTCTACGGTGTACCTTGCGAGATCTACACCGATCATAAGAGCCTCAAGTACATATTCACATAGAAGGAGTTGAATATGAGGCAGCGGCGTTGGTTGGAACTGATAAAGGACTATGATCTCAGTGTCCATTACCACCCGGCTAAGGCCAACATGGCGGCTGATGCATTGAGTAGGAAGTCTGGTTATGGAGTTGCCGCTTTGTTGACAGCTCAGAGGCCGTTGCTAGAGGACTTGAGGAGACTCGAGTTAGAGGTTGTCTTGCCTAAGAAGGATGTCACATTGGCCAGCTTGCATATCCGACCGTCGTTGTTGGAAAGGATTAAACTTGCACAGAGGCAAGATCTTGATCTGGAGGAGGTCAAGAGACACATTGGCCAGGAAGAGCCGACAAGGTTGAGTATACGAGGATGGTACTCTAAGATTTGATAAGCGGATTTGCGTCCCTAACGTTCCTGAGCTGAGAAAGGAGATTCTGGAGGAAGCTCACTACTCGAGCTATGCTATTCACCCAGGAGGTACCAAGATGTATTAAGGGTCCTTCTAGTAGAAGGGTATGAAGCGAGAAGTTGTAGAATTCGTGGCTAAATGCATCACCTGTCAGTTGGTGAAGGCGGAGCACCAGAAGCAAGCAGGGATGTTACAACCCTTACCCATTCCTGAGTGGAAGTGGAAGCACATTAACATGGACTTTGTAACGGGGTTGCCACGTACTCAGAGAGGTCATGAGTCAATCTGGGTCATAGTGGACCGATTGACTAAGTCGGCTCATTTTATACCTTTGAGGATGGGATCATCCTTAGAGAAGTTGGCCCAGTTGTACATTGACCAGATAGTCAGATTACATGGTGTCCCGGTGTCGATCACCTCTGATCGAGACACCCGGTTTGTTTCTATGTTTTGGGAGAGTCTGCACACAGCTCTGGGCACAGTTTTGTCGTTCAGCACAGCCTTTCACCCACAAACTGATGGTCAGTCTGAAAGGACCATCAGGTGTTGGAGGACATGCTGAGAGCATGTGCGTTGGATTTTACGGGGTCTTGGGATGAGCGTCTGAGCTTGGCAGAGTTTGCTTACAACAACAGCTATCATGCAAGCATCAAGATGGCTCCGTATGAGGTACTTTTTGGGAGGAAGTGCCGAACACCAATTTGCTGGGGAGATGTGGGTGAGAGGAAGCTGGAGGCTGAGGCGACACTTGAGCAACCTGATTTCATTAGGCAGACCGAGGAGCATGTCAGGATGATCGGGGAGAGACTTAAGGCTGCTCAGAGTAGGCAGAAGAGCTATGCAGATCATAAGAGGTATGATCAGGAGTTTCAAGTGGGGGATCTTCTGTTCTTGAAGGTATCTCCTATGAAAGGGGTAATGAAGTTTGGAAGACGTGGGAAGCTTGCTCCACGTTATATAGGACCTTTTGAGATTTTGGAGCGCATAGGAGTTGTGTCTTATAGATTGGCCTTACCTCAGGACCTTGCTCAGGTTTAGGATGTATTTTACATCTCCAAGCTAAAGAAATATATTCGAGACCCAAGTCGGGTGATTCCCCGTTCAGGAGGATATGTCCTATGAGGAGGGCCTAGTAGCTATTTTGGGTTGGGAAGACAAGCAGTTAAGAAATAGAACCATTCCTTTTGTCAAGGTGAGATGGAGTAACCACTCTGATCGAGAGGCGACTTGGGAACGCGGAGAGGATATGAGGAAGCGCTACCCAGATTTGCTTACCACCCTGTAGGTGGTGATGGAATTTCGAGGACGAAATTATTGTAAGGGGGGAGGATTGTAAAATCCAAGATTTTTTTTTTAAAATAAAATGTGTTTAAAATTAATTTCAAGAATAAATAAATTAATGAAAATGGGGTCTGCAATGACTTTTTTGGAAATTTTAAAAGATTGAGGGACCAAGAGGAAATTTAGTCTCTCATAGAAGATGGACTAAAAGGTAAATTAAAAGAACTCAGGGACTTCTGGCTAATTTGCTAGATGTGAATCCTTATAGAAGTGGTGGAACGGCTAGGATTAAAGGATCGTGGGATATTGTTGATTGCAGGGCGTTAATATGTCATCCGTGGGACCACGTGGCGCACTGATAGGCGATCATCTAGAATGGTGGTTGATACGAGGCAACGAGAAAGGTGGTAGTGAGGGTGACCCCACGGTGAGGGCACAATGAGGTCCGTCCATCTCTGGATTGGTCTCAAGTTCGAGACAGAGTGAATTCATCGGGCCGTTGGTCGCGATAGGATCTAGGCCATTCATTTGAAGGAGTGTTAGATCTGAGGCAATATGATTGGACACTGGCCATTGGATGAGATTCGAGAGATCCTCGCCACCCATCTGTGGAGTGACGATCCCGAGGCATGGCAGCCTCTCTCCCAGCCGCCTGAAACCGTCGCGCGCGCGCCCAGCCCTCTTCTCCGGCCGTTACGCACGCGGAGGCCGCCAGTCGTCATCCAACCGCTCCGTGAAGCTCGTGAGCACTTCGTCTCCCCTCGCCTATATAAGTGGTAGTCTGCATGACCTACAGAAGACAAAGAGGAGAAAGACCAAGAAGAAGAGAGACCTCCGGCGACCGGAGATCAGAGGGGAAATATACAGGATTGCTTTCGGCATCTGGTGGCCTCACCTCCTCCATTGTCGTCTCCAAGCGATAGAGGAGGTCAGGAAGGGAAGGAGGCCGCTTAGTGGGCTCGTCCACGAAGCTCGCCGAAAAATCAGAGCTCCTCCACCAAGCGACAGAGAACTATCAGGAGGCTCTGTTCGATGATCACCCACTCCCAATAAGCTTCCGCTCCCTCCAGTATGACTTTAGACTAGTGTGCATGCCTTCTGCCTCGTTTCGAGTTCACCGGAGAAGATGAAGGAACTGGCCTGGACGGTGGGACTCCGAAGAAAGGTGGTGAGCATGTCACCTTCCCGAGCGGAGTTCAACGCGCGCCGGTGGTCTGGTGTGCCCTGGAAAATTAATCTGGCGGTAGTGGCTCTCGCTGGTGAAGCTTCCTGTGGTGGTCGGCTTAAAAAGGGAGAGCGAAAAGATAAACGAAGAAGAAGAAGAATAAAATAAAATAATAATAAATAATATATAAAATATATATATAGATAATGAGGGATAAATAAATAGGAAAATTATTTAATTAACTCTGTTTGTGGTTAATTAGATAATTAACAAGGAAATTAGCTGATTAACGATAGATTAGTCAGTTGAAAAAAAAAAGAAAGGGGAAATGATTAATTTATTGAAGTGTGACATTTATTTACACTATAAATCAAAAGGAAGCATGGTAAATTAATCGGTTTAATGATTTAATTAGATTTAGAGAGAATTTAATTAAATTGATTTAACGAATAAATTGGCATTTGGTATCTAGGTATTTAAATGAATAATACCTAGGTTGATTAACTGGTTTTTGATATCTAGGTTGATAAAATCACAACTAAGATTGATTAAATTCGATTAATGAATTTAATTAGAGAGATTAATAAAAATCAGTTATAATAATTAATTAATGGAGTTTAATTAATTAATTCGGTTGATAAAAAGGGTACTGGTTGGGAGATTAAAATGAATGGGGTCCAATTAATTTGGGCTGGGGAACTAGATGTGGTTGGACCCAGCATTAAAAAAAAAAACAATAATAAAAGGGGTAAAAGGATTGGGAGAGAAAGGGTTTGAACCCACAACCTCTCAACCAACACTTTAACACCCTAACCGCTTGGACATGGCTAGCCACGTGGTAAGGGTTGGTGGCTTTTAATTCAAATAGATACGAGCCCAATTTAGCTAAGAAGATTAGACATGACCAATTAGGGATTGTACCACGGCAAACAAGAGTAAGATTGGCTATAGTTGACTAAAGTTGACTAAGTGTGGGATGAAAGTCAGCTAAGGACTTGAAAGAGAGGAAAATGGTTCGGTAACTAGGATTTTGGACCTTGAGACCCGTTTAGTTGGGCTTAGGCCCACCGAAAGCAGGAATTATGCATGTGCATCTAAAAACCTAGGGTCTTAACAGAATTTTGGTTCTAATAGAAACTCTATCATAAGATATTCTCAGAGAGTCTTAGAGACACTACAAGAGGAGACTAGGAGGGTTTCAGTTCCAGAAAGAAGTAAGTACACTTGCCTAGTACCTACTCTTCGGAGTTTCTTTGGATTTTATTATGCTTTGTTGATTTATGCTTCATTGTTGTCGTACATGCATCCATATCTATTTTAGATTCCTGTTGAGCATATATGTTGTTTTCGGGATGTTGGCATCCTTGTTTTACTACCCGGACTCAGTGGAGCGTGGGGGCTTCGATAGGGAAATGTTCAGGGACAGGACCCCCGGTATTTCTGTTTGTCGTGCCAGAGGCGATTCTCTGGTGGTCTTACCCGTCAGTGGGGAAGATACGCTGATAGTGTTAACACGTATGAGAGGTAATAATACCGAGTTGCGACCGGAGGGTCTTGTTAACAGCGAGTAGCTGGATATACTGACCGGTAGTGATCTTTAAGCTTCACTTTCGAAACTCAACACAGAACCTGAGGGTTTCTGTTGATAGAGGTTGCACAGTTGTTTTTGGTTGTGGTAAACCCTAGAGACGTTTCCATAGGGACGTGGTCCCATTGTTGACTTGTTGATATATTATGTCTATATGACCCTGCAGAGGTACTTACTAGGCTTTCCATTCGAAAGCTCATGCATTTGTTCTCTTTATCTTTTATAGATCCCGAAGTTTAGGGATCAGTTGCACGCGTCGCCACCGCGTACGCCACCGCGATAGATTATCTGATCCCGCAATCGTTTTAAAAAGAGAATAAAATGAAGGATCAAGCTTTATCCGATTAGTATTTGGTCATCTAGAAGCTCCCCGTGAGATGCTATAAATAGACGTCTACTGCGAGCGCTGAGGAGATCGTCTGAAAGCCAGTGTTATCGCCACCTTCTCCATGAGAGGCTAAGAGATAGAGAGACAGAGAAGGGAGGAGAAGTAAAGGTTTGCGTTCATAGGAGCAGTTATCATCTCCAGAGGAGAGCAGAAGAAGAAGAGGGGTTCCGGCGTATAGAGAGCTTGGTGGACAACAAACTCCGGTGAGTATCACTTCTCCGATTTGTTTTCGTTAATGATTATGCATGTCGAATAGAGAGTAGTAAAGTACGGAGAGAGAGAGAGAGAGGGGGGTGCTGAGGCCTTCGCAGTCCTTTACCAAGAAGCAGGTCACCGGAGAAGGAGTCCGACAGAGAGAATAGGAGCACGGTGACTCTCCACCCTAGATGGCAACAACACCCAGCAGACCCTCTTCGGACGGTGAAGGGCTTGGTGACGGGGAACCCCGGCTACCGCTCTCTCATCGGTGGCCGACGCCCTTGACCGGGACGTCACCGCTGCTCGGACGTGGCTTGGTGCGCAAGGAACAAACAGTGATCAAACCCAATTAAAGTGAGCTGAATTACATGAATGCCAAGTTTAAAAACAAAACGGTTGGGTTCGATCCAGATCAACAACTCATGGATTGAGTTAGGTTAAGTCTAACCCTTAAAATTAAATCGGTTTTGGTTAGTCAAGTAAGGATAATGGTGGTTGGGCTTGAACAAAATTGGGTTCAGAAAATTGATTCGGATTGAGCCCGGTTTTCTTTTAAGTTCATTGGGTTCAGTCAAGTAAGGATGAATGAATGAGCTAATTGAGTTTGATTCAATCTAAGTCAAGTCAATTATATGGACCAATTAGATGGATTGAACCTAGAGGGGGGCACGGGCCGGTTTTGGCCCGGAACCGGCCCGGAACCGGCCCGGGAAAACCCGCCGGGTCAACTGACCCGGCGGGCCGGGCCAGGAACCCGTAACCGGCCCGCTACAGTAGCGGGCCGGTTACGGGTCCATTTATTTGGACCCGCGGCCCGGCGGGTCAACCCGCCGGGCCGTACGGTGTGGACCCGCCGGTTCAACCCGCCGGGTCAGCCGGGTTGAACCGGCGGGTTAATGTTTTTTAATTAAAAAAAAAAATAAAACAATTGTAGCCGTTGGCCGCCAGGCCAACGGCTACAATTGTGAGACAGAGAGACAGATCTCTGTCTCTCTGTCTCACTCTCACACACCAACGGCTACACAGCCGTTGGTGTGTTTTTTTTTATTTTTTTTTTAATTTTTTTTTCTTTTAATTATTTTAAACTCTATATATACTCCTCTCCTTCAATATCACTCCTCACTCTCACATCAAACTCTATTCTCTCATAATTTTTATATTTCTCTCAAGTCTCAAGACTCTCAACAAGGCTCTCAACAATTCCCTTCATTGGATCGAGGTTCGGCACTTAGGCTTACTCAAGAGAAATGGCATCACGTGGTGGTGGAAGCTCGAGGGGAAAAGGCATTGTCGGTTCGGCCTCCTTGCCTACTCAAGAGAGCAATGAATGGCAAGAAGAGTACGAAGGTGTAGCCGATGCACCGGCAGATCCACTTTCGCCCTCGGGCTGGAGAAGGAACAAATCCCACTTTGGAAACAACTTCAAAATCCGATATTTTTAAAGTCCATTTTACAAAAGTGTATGACAATGATGGCAACGTAACTCATGCTAAATGTAAGTATTGTACTTCCGAATTTAAGCATAGCAAGGGAGGAGGGTATGGCACATTTGCTAGGCATATGGAGAAGAAGCATCCGGACAAAGTAGGAAATCCTCGAAATCAATCTCAAATTCGATTCGCCGTAGACGAAGGTACGGGTTCCCACTCTTCTTTATTTACATTTTCTCAACCGAGATATAGGGATAAAATCGCGGAGACGATTTCTGTGGAGCACTTGCCATTCAACTTTGCGGGGCGTTGCCAAGTGCAAGAGTGCATCAATGAGACGTTGCAACCGGCATGCAAAAAGGTATCAAGGAGGACGATTCAAAGAACGATCTTCAAACAATACAAACATGGAAAAGAAAATCTTTGTGAGTATTTTCGCTCTTGTACCTCCTCTGTTTCTTTATGTTCTGATATATGGACCGATGTATTCCATGAAAATTCTTTTATGGGTATTACGGCACATTGGATTGATGACTCGTGGAATATCCAAAAGCGAGTCATTGCTTTTAGGGTATTCAACGAGTCTCATACCGCCGATAATATTTATAGGATGATTCGTGGGATCATCGAAGAATATGGTTTGAGTTTTAGGATTTTTTCAATTTCATTTGATAATGCCTACCTCTGCTAATCACGGCCTCGATTAGACCTTTGGAAGAATATTTGAGGCCTTCATGCGGGGGCAAATATTTCCATATTAGATGTGCTTGTCATGTATTGAACTTATGTGTACAAACCGGATTAGAGTCACTAAAACAATTTGTAGGACCGATTAGGGATATAGTATCATATATAGGAAGGAACATGACATTGATGAAACAATGGGGTCGTTATTGTAAAGCAAATAACATGAGGCCTAAAAAATTCCCAAAAGACGTTAAAACTAGATGGAACTCTACCTATAGGCTTCTTAATGCGACATTTCCTTATAAAACATTGTTGACTGTTTTTGTTAATGAAGCTTTGCCTAATTTTAGTTTATTTGAATACCAATGGAATATTGCTACTAGAGTAATGGAATTGCTTTCTGTGTTTAATACATGTACAAATTTATTTTCGCAAGTTTATTTTCCCACCGCACATTTATTCTTGTATGGTGCTGTTGATATTGCTGAACAAATGTGGAACTTTAGATTAGATGCTCAATTAGTTACGAGCCTTCTAGAGATGAAGGCAAAGTGGTTGAGCTATTATAGAAATATACCTCCTATTGCTTTAGTTGCATTTGCTTTAGATCCTAGGCAAAAATTAGAAGGTTTAAATGCATATTTAGAAGCTTATTACAAGTTCTTAGGGTTTAATGGAGGTCAAGATAGTCAACAATGGGTCATGAGTGAGTTAGACTCTCAATGGTATGGACGGATTACATGATTATCACGGATATTAGTGTAATTGTTAGTGAAGTTAAGTTACAACTTCGTTGAAGCTGTATGAGAGCTCTTTGCTCTCGTTATAGTCATATAGTTCCACGAGTTGTAATGGAGGTAGGACAGTCTAGTAGTAGTGGGGGAGATTCATTTCGACAAAGGCAAGCGAAGAAGAAGCCTAGGGGTTCTCAATACACAGAGGTCGACCTGTATTTGAATACCACCTTCCGGTTCTCTGAGGACGTGAATGTAGATATGACTTTTGATATTCTTCATTGGTGGCAAGGTAATGGAAATCCGTATCCTATTCTTTCATTACTTGTAAAGGATATTTTTGCGTGTCCTATGTCTACAGTAGCGTGCGAGCAGACTTTCAGTGCAAGTGGAAACATGCTGGATTCAACACGTTCACAGTTGTCACCACCAAACATTGAAATTCAAGTTTGCACAGATGATTGGAAGCGTGCTTAGCGGCGACAACAAGAAGCGGTAGGAAGTCCAGAAGCGAGTGACTTCTTCTTCACCGATAACATGATGAGCACAACAACGGCCCCCGATACCGAGCAAGAGCCAGAACCTGACGCCGATGAATAGGTAAGTGGGTGACAACTCCAGTCCAGTTTAAGGTAAGAGAACTACGTCGGCTTTGATTCCTCTTACACCCAAGAGGATACGTAGGCAACTTAATTCGATAGGTAAACGAATTAAGTGCAAGCCGTAATTATAATGTTATAGTTTTTTTTTTACATTTTTTTTTTCCATTTTTGCATTCTATTTCTATATATCATAATATCATTAAATTACATTTTTTTTGATAATTTTCAAATTACATTTTATTTTTTTTAAAAAAAATGAAAACCATAATATTATGAACAACTATGAATCTATGATACCATGAGTCTCTAATATATAGTATGAAATATGAATCTATGATTATCATATATCATAGTTTTCAAATTATTTTTACATTTTCTTATTCTATTTCTAATTTCTATACATAAAAGCATAGGTTTTTTTTTTTTTTTCATTTTTTCATATTTTTAAATATATATTATACAATATACAATTTAGATTTTATTATGAATTTTATAGTTTTCAAATTTCTATACATAAAAGCATAGTTTTTTTTTTTTTCATATTTTTAAATATATATTTAATTATACAATTTACATTTTATTATGAATTTTATAGTTTTTAATGTTTTACATTTTCTCTCATTATATTTTTATATCAAAATATCATAGTTTTTTTTAAACATTTTTTTCACATTTTTTGCCTTTTTTTTTTTTTTTCAATTTTTAATGTATATATTTTGTATATTTTAAATAATTTTTAAAAAATTAAAAAAAAATAAAACCGGGCGGTAGGTTGAGCCCGGCCCGCCGGTTCTCTGTGGCCGGGCGATTCACGGGTCACCCAGGTGACCGTGACCAGCCGGTCCGGTCAACCCGGCTGGTTGCCCACAATGGCGGCCGGTTCCGGGTCCGGATTTGGTTTGGCCGGCCCGGAACCGCCGGGTTGGGCCCGCCGGGCCCGGTTAACCGGCCCGTGCCCATGTCTAATTGAACCATTAAGTTGGTTCCAGTCGATTATAAGAGGTTGGGTCTGATTTAATTTTAAAACAAGTTGATTTGATTAAACCAGTTTAGATGAATAATGGACTCATATCAATTAATTTGGGTTTGAACCAGTTTCCTTTCAAGTCAGTTGGGCTCAACCATGTCTGATGGGCCAAGTTGTGAGTTAGTAATATAAAAACCAAAAATATTCAAGGGTTGAGAATGGAACCCAAGACCTCTCAACTGTAATGGAAGCTCTTAACCACTAGGCAACCATGAATTTTTTTGTAACATGAACGAGTTTTGTCTAAATAAGGGTGGATTTATGATTGAGGCTATGATCGCTAATGAGACACACACGTGCATCTAAGCCTGTAGAAATCAAACAATAGTAATATTACTGATTTAGAACTCATTATCAGATTTGATGTAGAAACGCATCAGGAAGGAGTTCCGTGGGATTCCCTACTTGGCAGATAAGGTAAGTTACCTCTTCCTAGTTTCCCACCCATCATCGGGTTTCTTGGTTTTGTTGTTGCTATTTCTTTTAGCATATTTGTTGTCTATCGGTTCTTTGAATACAAGTGCATACCTGTTGATGTTTGTTTTCCTTCTCTGTATGTGCATGGCTGATATGCTAGGGATAGAATTTTATTTGACTACCTGTTGTTTGGCTTGTTCATTGGACACACTGTCCTGTGACCAACATTTGACCATGGTCACATGGTCTTGTGTGCTGGCCAGGTAGATGTGCACTAGATGGGTTTGTCTTTCTGCAGGTTCAGTGGAGTAAATGCTCATGTGGAGCCCTCAGGGCTGAGGGCATCCTAATGTTCTGATAGTTCCATGCCATGGGAGAATACCCTGGTAGTCTAACCTGTCAGTGGGACGATATACTGACCGTGTCGACACATACGAGAGGTGGCGCTACCGACAATCAACCGAGGTAGATTCCAAATGAGGCTGGGAGCTGACCGGAGAAGTTTATTGAGTCTGAGGGCTGCTGCTTAGTCTAGGAGCTAGTCTTTTTCTTTTCTATCTCCTTTGGTAGACTCCTCGAACTTTGTTTGTGCGGGGCATGGCCCCGGTTGTTTGACTTGTTGACTGCTAAATTATGATATATTTTTTATCATGTTTATTGGTATGACTTCGTTGTGAACCCTGGGGGTACTTACCGAGCTTTCCTACGAGAAGCTTATCCCTTTTGCTTTCCTTTTCTTTACAGGTTCTAAAGGATAGCTGTTTCAGATTTAGGAGCAGCGTGTGGGTTCAGAACATAACTTGCCGAGGTTGGAAGATCTCAAATAGTTCTGACTTGTATCTTGTAGGACCCTTGTAGGGTCTAGTTATTGTAGGGTATATGAACCCTTATTTTAATTCTGTTGTGACTCTGATTATTAAATTTGAGTTATTTTGATATTTTTGTTATTTGTTCTTGATTTACTTACGCCTTGTATCCGAGTGGAGCTCGTCTCCACTTGAATACGGCCAGTCTGTGCACTTGTTCGAGGTCCCGGGATTCGGGTCGGGGCGTGACATTAGCTCTTCTAATGGAGATTCTTTTTCCTCTTTTTCTTCCATCTCCTTTAGTCTTGTATTTTGCTTTTGATTTTGGGGAGTATCATTTACTTTCCCCATTTGAGATGGTTGGCTACTAACTTTTTTAGTAAACTCTTGACACATGGTTTTCATTTTTGCAGTAAATGCCTCCAATTTCTCTTCTAAGTAAAGCTCATTGTCCACTTATTGGAGTTTACTATCTTCTCTAATGCTCGACTCCTTTCTAACCCTTGGAATCCTTTGAACTTCAAATTCATTAGATGACAATGTAGGGGTGTAGGTCCTTGAGAGTGCCCCTTGAAAACATGGTGGAGGTTCTTCATCTAAACAAGATATTACACTCTTAGGCCAAGATGTGTAATAGTTGTCTTCCATGATCTTAGCACACTTGTCCTCCAGAAGGTGTAAGCTTCACTGAAGGCCCAAGATAGAACAGATGAAGTCTAGATAAAGAAAAAACAAAAATTAGTCAACAAAGAAGGAAAAAAAAGATGAATATAATACAAAAGAATGTAAAAGAAAAATAAATGACTAAACTATACTAGATCCAATTCATCTAATGTCACCTATGGCCTATGTCGTCCCGGGCAACGGCGCCAAAAACTTATTGACAGCCGGCTAGAGTGCAAGCACTCAAGCCTCTGCATGCAAGTGTACGTGGTCGCAAGTAAAAAATTCCGGTAAGCACCGGGTCGAATCCATAGGGAAGGTTTAATAGGTTTAGATGAACACTAACCTACTAAGTTGCTTGGTAAAGTCAGTCTCCCAATCAAGTGGAAGATTGAATAAATCCTAAGAATGTAAAAGAGAATAACGGAGGTTGCTAGGGTTTTTCTCTTGGTGAGAAGCTCCTAGGGTTGTATGGCCTAATGACTTGTAGAGATTTTCTACTATGTTTGCTAAGATATCGCTGCTAAGGGTAAGGGTAACTCGATGATAAGTTTGGCACTTATATGCACTCCGGGGGTATCTTACAAGTTCCTTATGTCTAAGGAACATGCTTCCAACCCCCCTACCCCCATTTGTCTATGGTGTAAAGGGAAACATTATAGGACCTCCACACTATCATCACCATGGGGGTACCAATGCTTATTTCTAAACTAAAGGCACCACGGCTGTCACTCCTTTCCATCCTATGATTCTAGGTCGATTCTCACATACATATTTCTATGTAAAAAGAGAAATGATAAATCGTCGCCCATTGCCTAATGAATGAAGATAGCATTGAATCATAAGCATACCTATTGCAACTCATTCAAAGCAAGGCATAGAATACTTAAGATATCAAATCA
Source organism: Dioscorea zingiberensis (assembly GCA_026586065.1). Classification (NCBI taxonomy): domain Eukaryota; kingdom Viridiplantae; phylum Streptophyta; class Magnoliopsida; order Dioscoreales; family Dioscoreaceae; genus Dioscorea; species Dioscorea zingiberensis. The sequence continues at coordinate 35,528,250 of CM048818.1, forward strand.
AAAATTTCATCTTAGCATCGATGTTCAAGCTACCATTACAAAGAAAGATTCATAATGATGCAAAGAAGAAAGTAAAGATCCATGTCTAAGAACAAATGAAGGATTAAAACACTAGAAATAGGTAAATAATTGTTTCCCCCTCTTGTGTTGAGTAAAACCCAGCTTCAATTGACGTTGAACACCTCCGAATCGCCTCCTAGGGGCTCCAGCCGCCATCTCTTGCGAGAGATAGTGAAAACCTAGAAATCATGTCACTTTTATACACCCAAGAAGTTACATCGCGATGTCCAAAAAGGCACATCATGATGTCGATGAATACGGGGTCCTAAAAGTGTGCCTGATGTTAACATCGCGATGTTAATTTATTTCTTTTGGAGCGTGCCCAGCCTTTAATTAACATCGCGATGTGATTTTCTGTATCGTGATGTCTTCAATAACTCAACGATCGGATTACCATTTCAACTTGGATTGAGTTGAAATTTTAACGGAGTGTTCCTGACTTGTTGATCTTTAAGCTGAACGGTGGAGATTGGATTTGGAGTGCTGGAACTCCTCCAGTAAATTCTTGATCTCTGCTGCTCTTTCAGGCTGCTCACAACCCTCTCTCCTTTTACTCCTTATGCTCCTTTGTCATAGGAACACCTATCCATTTTCTCCAAGATCATCCATATCGCGCTCCAATGGACTCATCATCTGTCAATATTAAAAACACTTGCATTAGTAAATAAATTAATCCATTTAGTATAGGAATTCACTAAAAACAAGTGTGTGTGCTAGTTGAGGTAGAGTTTATACAAAATAACCCAAATTGGCTCTTGAATACATCATTAGATGGTCATATTTGGTCTCAACCTAGCATAATATGTCATCTAAATAGCTCTCTTTTAAGAGCTATCACCCAACACCTTCTTATGGCCCATTTTGGATCAACTTTTGGGAAGCTCAGAAAGGCTTTTTTATAAGTTGAGCATTTCTAGGAATAAAAAAAACCGCTTGTATTGGCTTTTTTGGAGAACGAGAAGCTGTAAAAAAATAAAAATAAAAACAACTTTTTTGAGAAGCTAATAGTTTGAAGTTTATGAAAAAAACTGCTTTTCAGAAGCTATTTTGGAATCATACATTTACCAAAACACCCTTATGAAAACAAAGAATGATAAAGGGTTTAGAGTTTTGGGATCATACAATTATCAAAACACCCCTTATGATCATACATTTACTAAAAGTTCCCAACTATAAAAGTAGTTCTGAACTAACACATCCAAACGTAAAATAGATAGAAGCCCTTAACATACTTTAAAAAGTTTTTTTCCCCAAAAATCATTCTATCAAATAAAAAACAAACACTTTTTACACAAAACAATCCAAATGGAGCCATATCATGACATTCTCATTTTTTAGAACACATATCATTCACTAGTATTTCCCTCATCTTATTTACTAATACTTCAAAAAAGCCTTTATGGTCTCAAGCATTCCCCTGGAGCTTGGTTATGTTAATTTGGCTACATCTTATCTTTTAAAGCTAGCTTTCACTAGTAGCTCTTAATAATCTATTTTATTTCTGTGATATTGACTCCGATCTTGCCATGTTTATGTCAACTTTGATGGGATACCTTATTTGAGTCAAATACATGAGGTATACATCCATGCATGGCATGAAATATTGTCTAGACATGTTGTAGGTTGAATTTGGGGTTGTTTGCAATATTCTAAGATCTTAGGTGTTTTTGCAAAACTTTGCATATAAGACTTTGGGGATGAGAGGTTTGTTTTTCTCTATGAAATCTAGGGTTTGAGAGAGGAGAAAGAGGAGAGTTAGATCCGATCTAAATCAACACGTTTTGGGTGTCTTTGACGGGATTTAGAGCCTCTCCTCTATTTTGTGGCTCCCATCTTGTATGTCTTTCTTCTCCATAGAAGATTTCTTGCCTTGCCGCCGCCAGTGGTTTTTCCCGAAAGAGTTTTCCACGTAAATTTGGTGTCGTCTATTTTGGTTATGATATTTGTGGCTATTGTTGTTTCCGCATATTAACTCTACAATTTCTTTATTATCCCACTACTAATATTATTATATTATTGTTTTATATGAATAATATGGTGGGATTGGAGCTCTTCAAAAGTTTCTCAGTCAAAAAATTAAATTAAGGACTTTGCCGCTGTATTTTGTTGGCGGAATCCCACTTGGGGATACGAATAACTTTTGAAAAGTTTTGAATTTTTTTGGAGGGAAATTTTAAACCAAGTCATTAATGATAAGATAGTGATGTATCTTTTATGCATTGGTGGGTGACCCATTACTTGGCTAAATCTCAATTAAAGGTTTTGGCGGGAAAAACTTTATATTGGAAATTGTGTTGGGAATAATCCCAAATATGTTATCCCCATTCCAAATAGAGTAGGGCATTGAAGTTTCTTCTAACTTGGTTACTATCCTTCACCTACGAAGTATGTATTTGACTTACTTTCATGTGTAGACTTGAGTGATAGTACGACTATTAATAGTCCAATATTAGAGACTAATGTCAAACTTCTTTTGATTGATGGTGAGTCTTGGACATATGCTACTCTATGGACAATCACTAGATAGTGTTGTTATCTACATGACAATCACTGGTCCAAGCATTTCATATGCGGTTACAGTGGTTAGTTAGTTCATGTATGCTCCAAGATCTACATACTATGCAGTTGTGCTCCATATTCTCTCTTGCATCATGAAAATTTTGTTTCGTGGCCTTCATTTTTCTGCTCACTCTACTTTAGAACTCTAGACATTTTTTAATACAGATTGGGTACGTAGGTGATCTTATGGACCATCATCGTTCCGCTACTAGATACTATTTCTAATTTGGTTGGAAGAGTAAAAAATATAGTAGTCAAGGATGAAGATGAGTACTGTGCCATGGCAAACACTATTTTTGAACTCTTGGCTTTGATGGCTACTGTAGGAAATGAGAGTTCCCAGTATTGATTGTTCTTCTCTTAAATTGTGACAATATGAGTAGAATGCAAATTGCTCACAAATGATTTACTACATGAACAAACAAAGGCACTCTTTATTAATTCAGCCGTTACCCCTTACCTCTTTATATAAAGGAGAGGTTCTTGTATAGGTTTACATAAAATAATATACACAAGTTCTTCCCATTTCACATATGTTCTCTCTTTTCTCCTTCTGTGAGTGCTTCTTCCTTTTTCTCTATTATTTCTTCACACAAAACAAGCTTACTTCTTATGGAAAAATCATATCAATACTCAACATACATCATGTGCACCTTCCTTGATTGTGATTGGACTCTAGCTAAGACCATTCTTAGTCCTTGGGTTGCATAGAATGTATAGGGATGGGGATGTTCTTCTCCTTAAATCAATAGATCTTAAGGTCGACATCCCTCTCTAGTCCCAATCTCTATCCCTCTATTAAATATCAAACTTGATATATATTGACAGAAAATAAACGGAAAATTATGTCCTGGCTAGTTAGTTTCCTATGGATCAAATTATTCATCAATACCAACGGCATAAGGGGCCTATTGGTACTAGGTTACATTACTAAGAGGTTCTACTCTTCCGAGAAGAACTTCGGATCGAGGCCCACTTCTTACAAAAGTGAGAACTTAGGCGCATAAAACGTGCTTTGCGTTTGGGCCCCATTCTTGACTCTTCTAAAAAAAAGTTGCCATAAAAAATTTAAAAATTGTCACATAATCAAAAGGCTTGTCTTTTGATGTAATAGACTCATTTTGAAGAGCCATCTTATAGGGGTGGACTAGGGTGGTCCATGAGCTGGCCCGAACCCAACCCAAAAAATAGGGTCTGAGCATAGGAAAATGATCCAAAAGGCTTGGTTGGGCTAAACTAAGCAGCCGCAATTATACTTTAGGCAGGACTTGGGTTATAAAGATTTTAACACAGTCCAGCCCAGCAGTGCCCGAATAAATAAATAAAATAAAAAATATATACACATACATCATATTCATATATATATATATATATATATATATATATATATATATATATATATATATATATATAGTGTAAATATAATATATACATCATTATTTATATATATAGACTGGTGACACAGTCAGGCCGGAACCACTTGAGGCCGGCTCGACTTGTGAGACAACGGCTTGGGCCGGGCTAGAGGCCTCCCGAGGCTCGGCCCGATGTCGCATTCACAACTTGCGGCCGGCCTGACACTATATATATATATATATATATATACAGTCATGTTCATCCCAAAACCAAACTAAAAAAAAAAAAAAAAAAACACTAAAAGCTTAAAACCAACCACACCCCATGGATGAGTGATAGAGTAGGCATGCCGCAAATGCGGCCTACCTCACTTTATCATTCTTATATAAGTTGAAGAACTTATGGATATCGATTAGTAACCATGTTGGATCAATTCAATCTTAAATTACTTGCAAGATGGTACTCTCCTTTAAGAATCCAAGGAAGCTCGAAGGATCACTATCAAAGCTTCCCGATATAGTGTGGCGAATGGACAACATTATAAACAATCCTACACCCTCCCTCTCTTGAAATGTCTCTGCCCTTCCAAATCAAAATATATCCTTCGAAAAATCCATGAAGGAATAGAAGGAGATTAGTTGGGGGGAGGGGGGAGCACTGAGTTACAAAATTCTGAGGCAAGGATATTATTGGCCAACTCTAAATAAAGACACCATTGAGTTTGTCAAGAAATTTGACGCTTGCCAACGTCATTCCAACATTCAATGGCGTCCACCAATACCACTCAATGCAGTTGTGAGTATAAGACCTTTTGCTTATGGGGAGTAGATATACATGGGCCCTTTCCAGTAGCTGTTCGACAACTGAAGTTCCTAGTTGTGGCGATCGACTACTTTACCAAGTGGGTAGAGGAGGAACCACTGGCGTCCATCATAGAGAAGGCCTGTCAAAGTTTCTTATGGAAATCTATTGTTTACCGGTTTGGTCTACCAGTGGCCTTCATTACTGACAATGGTCGTCAATTCGATAATCCAGCCTTCAATAAATTCTGTACATACCTTGGTATACAATCAAGGTTAACTTCTATCACCCATCCTCAAGCAAAATGACAAGTAGAAGTAACCAACGAGACTCTTCTTCATAGTTTGAAAACCCGAGTTCTCCAAAATAGATCAAACTGGGTGGAAGAAATTCCAAGTAATCTATGGGCATATCGAACGACTGCTTGGACCCCAACTAGCGAAACTCAATTTGCCTTGGCATTTGGCGTCAAAGCCGTCCTCCCAGCGGAGATCGCTTTACCCACACTAAGAACACAATATTTCGATCCAGTAAGTAATGAGGAAAAACTCCGAGCTGAGCTTGATCTCTTAGAAGAAAAAAGGGATTGTGTTAATCTTTGAGCAGCAGCATATCGACAGAATGTCAAAATATATTATAATGCCAAAGTTAAGGAAGTAACTTTCCAGATCGAAGATGTCATCCTACGAGAGAATATCTTTCAAGGTAACAAGAGTCGAACGGGGAAGCTAAATACTAATTGGGAAGGCCCCTATGTTATGCAAGAAATTGTAAGACCTGGTACATATTAGCTTACCAAAATGGATGGACGGAGGCTCAAACGTCCATACCATTCCGAATATCTATGGAGGTACTATCAAAAAAATCAATTGCTTTCCATGCATTAATATTCTCTTCCTTTTTATTTCATTCTTAAGTAATTTTCTTTGGTAACAAAATTGAAAGAAACCCACAACTAGGACCATATCGGTCCCGAACTGTCAACGGACCATACTGGTCTCATATTATCAATGTACCATATCGGTCCTCTATTGAAGATGACCATACCGGTCCTTAATATCAAAAGACCATACCGGTCTACTATATTAATGGACCATACCGGTCCCCTATTGAAGATGACCATATCGGTCCTTCATTACAAAAGACCATATGCCGGTCTATTACATCAATGGACCATATCGGTCCCCTATTGAAGATGACCATATCGGTCCTTCATTAAAAAAGACCATACCGGTCTACTACATCAGTGGACCATACCGGCGCTCTATTGAAGTGACCATACCGGTCCTTCATATCAAAAGACTATATTGGTCTACTACATCAATGGACCATACTGGTCTACTATTGGAGATGACCATACCGGTCCTTCATACCAAAAGTGATCATACCGATTTGCTACATCAACTGATCATGCTAGTCTCCTACAGATGAAACATCAGTTTCCTACTTCAAAAAAAACATACCAGTTCATTGTTTCCGGAAGATCATCTCAATTTTTCAACCATGAAGAAGCATTCCTACTCTTCATTGTTCAAGCAATCAGATACGCTCACCTTCTCAAAAGAACCGCATTAAAACGGAGGAAAAGGGGATTCATTCATATTAAGAATACTGAAACACATCAAGCACAAACAAACAAGAAGAAAACATGTTGATGGAAACAGAATTTCATTGATAGAGTATGCACAATTACAAGGAAAATATGCAAATTAAAGATAGTCAGAAGAATCAAAATCAGAAATAGAGTGTGGGACTTGGCCCGGAGTAGCAGTAATCGTCGACACCTTCTGACAGCTATTCCATCCAAGGATATGAACTTGAAAACATTTGAACTCCCGGAGAACGAACACGAGGAGATCTCCTTCTGTCAGCTGAGGATCCATCATAAAGTCGTCCCACCAATTTGTGAAACTAAACTCCCCAAGATATTTGGAGGACGATAGCGTAACCAACCAGATATTTCCACTTGGACTGCTTAGCCTTATCAATGCATCCTGAACAAGCCTCATGTTACTTTGGAAAGCCTTAGGGATCCATAGACGACGAGTGTTGTCGCCGGCACAGAAGAACTTATAAAAAGAAGGACAACTATTGTCACCCATAATATTAAGAAGAATGATCCAAAAGGGGGCTATCATCATTTCATTTTATGCTGCAGTTGCAATAGAAATCAAGGAGCAGTTAATTCAATGACCAGAATCCCAAAAGACGCATGACGCTTCGTTTCAAGCTAACAGAGACCTCTTGACCTTCCGTCAAAAATGCCTTATTAAAACCGCTTTGGAAACATCCAAATCCCAACTTTAGTAAAAAGAAAATAACTATGTCGGTCTTATGGCAATGATTTGATAAATAATCTTGGAAAAAGGATTTTTACTTCAAATAGCCATTATATCAGACCGTATTGGGAATGAGAAATATATTACTTCACATAGTTTTTTCTATCAATTTATCTTGAAGAACGAAAAACACATCGGATCGGACAAATAAACCGTTTTAGATATAGGCATCTGACGACGAATATGATCTGATCTGATACGAACACAGCCTAATGAGAAATCAATATTCAGCAAATTGGTTCTCAAGGAAGTTTGAGGATAGATCAGATAACAGTTTTGATCATTTCTAGAAAGAAAGAAAAAAAAATCAAGGACAAGACAGAAGAGCAATCAGTAAATTCATACAAGAGATACAAATTAGAAAGAATTAACAATCACGCTCAAGTTCCAATAAGGATTTTAAGAAGCAGACGAAGATAGCTACGAAGATTTCATCTTATGAGGTCCCAATTTTTTGAATCAGCTATCCTCCTTCTTCGGGCTTCTGCAAGAGACATTGATTTCAAAGCATCTTCTCGTTTCCTCATCTGTTTGCTCAATATATCCGCCTATACCCTCTCCAATTCATCAACTTCCATTTGAAGTTGTCTGATCTCTGGGTGCTCTGAAGGATGAAGGGAGGATAAAAGAAGTTAGAAAATCTTTATTCGGAAAGACAAAGCTGGAAATGAAAGAATGAAGATTTGTCATTTACTTCTACGATACCTAATAAGTAAAGCATTGATGGCGGATTGGATTCCTAAATCTCTAAAATCAGTAACAACTAATTTAGTGACATGAACACCAGCAGGAGAAATATTTAATTAGAAATAAAGGAGGAAGAAGGATTCGAGTTCATCTTTCTCTTCTATTCAAGACAGTGACTCCATCTTCTCTACTCTTTCCCGATGTATCATCACCGGTCGGGTTGATCAAGATTACTTTAGTCAAGCACTAGACTGTTGGATAAAAAAGCATTCGACAAAAAGAAAGGATGTCTAGAAGTATGAAAAGTGCAAACACATACCTGCAACTGCATCATCTTCGATTTCAATAACAGCTTGATTTGCTTCCTCAGAGGAATTACATATCCTTTTCCTACAGACCGGATCCCGATCTGATGCAATTGCATCAACTTTAGAAATTTTTCCCTCCTTCAGATCAGGGACAACCTATGAGGAAGTTGGCTTATCAGGGATATCCTTATCCGATATCACTCCAACCAGAACCTCCTCTAAGCAAGGGGTAATAACTCCCCCTTCTCCAGAAACAGGAGTCCCAATTTTCTCCATCCCTCCTTGGCATTTGTCAAAATAAAGTTCCACTGCTTCATCTTAGGGGATTTTGCCGAAATTCACAAAGGGATCAACAGAATGAATGCCGCTAAGGATCCCATAAACTTATGATGAAATCTTTCGAACATCATCATCAGATAATTCTCTTTCCTCCGCAGCGGCAATTTTCTCCTCCAACTCTATAATTTTCTTCAAGTTCTTATTAAGCTCAGATCGCAGAGATGATAACTCCTTATCAGCTTCTTCTTTCATTTGTTGTGCATAAGATGAGTCATTTTTAGCACGAGTGAGGAGATTATCTGCAGCTGATAATTTCTCAGAAAGAACATCCTTCTCTTCCCTCAATGAGTCGACCAATTTTTCAGCAGTTTCAAGCTTCTCTTTCAAATCATTATTAATCTCCTTCTCTAAAGAAATATCTCGCTTGAGCGTAGTTAATTTTTCAGATATCTCGGCCTTCTCAGCAACTACATAATTTTTTTTATCCCTGGCCTGATCCAAATCCTGCCTCAAGGCGATAACATTCTGCTCTGAAAGAGAAAGGGAAGCCTGTAAACAATCATAATCAACTTTCAACGCGGCATTTGATCCCTCAAATCTCCCCAAATCAGCTGCAATGGAATCTCTTTCTCTACTCACTTTAACTATCTCAGCATCCTTTTGAGAAAGAGTTTACAATAACTTTTTATTTTCATCCTCCAACATGGAAATAAAGGCAATGATTTCGGGATCACCCCTTTCGCAGAATCTTGCAACCCGTTCTCCCCATAAAGTAGTATGCAAGAGAAATGCTCTCTAAAAAAGACAAAATGAAAGGTAGCTTTATTGGCAAGTAAGAAAGGAAGCAACATACCGAAGCAAGAGATAAGCGAAAATAAGCGGTTGATTCTTCCAAACTGAATTTATTAAGATGTTTATTAGCATTGTCTTTTTGCCAAGATCGAAGAGAATCTGTCACGCCCGACCCGGATCCAGGGACCTCGGGCACGCGCACAGACCGGCCGTACCCAAGAAGAGACAAGCTCTACTTGAATACAAGGCCTAAATGTGAATCAGCAGATAACAACCATAACATAAATTAAACTCAAGTCCGAGTGAACATAGAGTCAAAAGGGTCCATAGGCCCTATACAAACCAGGTCCCTATACAGGTTCTATAAAATAACAACACTCAAAATAAAAAGACAACTGAAGAAGACTCCCAGACCTCAGATCTCCTAACGATCTCTCCACAGCACTAACCCCCCCTAAACCTCAGGATCTGTAATGAAAGAAAGAACAAATGTGTGAGCTTTCGAATGGAAATCCCAGTAAGCACCCCTGCGGGAGTCACAAGAACATAGTAAAAGCATCATGTCATAACCCCAAGAAAACACAACCCTAGGAGTCTACCACAAACAAATCCAAAGGTAAGACCCCCGATAACAGAAGCCCTCGAGCTCTGTGACGAGTTTCAAAGAAAACTATAGGTTACTCAAGGTTACTCCCGATCAGCAAACCCAACTATGCGCTGTAACCATGACCCTCTAGTCGTTCGACCCTGCGATCGCAAGTCGGTAGTACTACCTCTCATACGTGTGAACACAGTCAGCGTATCATCCCCACTGATGGGTAAGACCACCAGAGAATCGCCTCTCTGGCACGGCAAGCAGAAAAGTTAGGGGGTCCTGTCCCTGAACATTTCCCTAGCGGAGCCCCCACGCTCCACTGAGTCCGGGCAGTAGACCGTAACAAACAGGGATACCAACATCCCGAGAACAACATACATGCTTAACAGGATTCTAAAATAAATAAAGATGCATGTATGACATCAATGAAGCATAAGCAAACAAGGCATAGTCAAGTCCAAAGAAACTTCGAAGAGTGGGTACTAGGCAAGTGTACTTACCTCTTACTGTAACTATAAGTCCTCCTAGTCTCCTCTTGAATGCCTTAGGACTTCCCGAGAGTATCTGACATACAGAGTTTCTATTAGAGTCAATATCCTAATAGAACCCTAGGTTTCTAGATGCTCATGCATCACTCTCGCCTCTGGTGGGCCTTGGCCCACTAAACGGGTCCTATAGACCATCTACATGGTTATCGACTTTTTTCCTATTTCCATGTCCTTTAGTTGACCCTTAACCTTCACTTGGTCAACCCTAGTCATTTCTACCAATTTGGGCTCATCTTCTAAGCCCAATAAGATGTCTGTTCTAACCTTATCATATTCTAATTTATTTTAGAAAGAACCAAGTCCTTTTATGTGGCTAGCCATGTCCCATGGGTTAAGGCCCAACCACTAGGCTTGGGTGGTCTTAGTTTCAACTCCCACCACCCACAACTCTTCCTCTTATTATTAAATATATTTTTTTATACAAAATATTTTCCAGAAGTCCCTAGTTTTTTTCTTAGTTCACAATTTAGTCCCTTCTTTGAGAGAGAGAACAGTTCAATTTTAGCCCTTGATACTTTCAAAATTACCAAAAGGTCCTCCGGACCCTCCATTAACCCTAATTAGGGTTTTTGTCCTTTAATTTCTATTTTCTCCCATTTAATTAAATCATTTAATTACTTAGGAAATTTCCATAATTAATTAAAGAACATTTAACTCGTTTTATTTCCATAAAAACTTTGGATTTTACAAAATCCCTATCAATCTTGGTATCAATGGTCAAGGCATTATCATTGCGATGAATTTTACCCCTAGTTCTGGGCCCTTGGACTTTTGTGCTAGCAACAAGAGGATTCACGGTTCCTACCACTCCTACAATCCGAATAGATGAAGTCAATATGTTATAATCTTGAAGACCAAAAAGAGAAATGTACATGGAAAAGGGCATACCTGAACATATAGGAGGATTTCCCCTCTCTTTACTCCTACCAGATCCTCACTCTAATGAAATACTATCTTCCAATCTGTGAGGCTTCTCCGATCTATAAGGACCTGGTAGATCGGAATCCGGAATATCAGAAACCGGTATAAATAGCATGAGAAGAAGAAGGGACAACACACGTTTCCTAAGTTGGACCAGTAAAAGTTTTTGCAATCGAATCCGATGTGGTCTGCGAAGAAGAAGAAGAACCAGAGCAATACTTCTCCACCGTCTTCACCAACCTCCTCCTTTTAACATTTGGAATATTTGCAGGTAGAAGTGGAGGAAGGCTAGCAGCCACAGGAACCTTGACACCTGCAAAACTGATAACATCCCTCCTTCTATGTGAACCCGAACATTCTCGAGTTTCAGATCCAACTCCACGAGTTTCAGTTCTAGAGCAATTAATGTCATGTGGTTGAGGAGGGACATTCCCAAAAGAATTTTCTCCAGCCCTCCTTCTATTTGAACCCGGACATTCTTCAGTAGAAGGGCAAGGGGGTCCCCCACCCTCAGTAGCCACAGTCTTAATTTCTTCTGGAGTTTGTTTCCCTTTTCTTTTTAATTTATCTGATCGAGCAATAGCAAGCATTCTATTAGCCAAAATGTTAGGAGCCATCCCTTCACCTGAAAAAGGAGAAAAGAGAATCAAAACCGAACTATAGATCAGAAAATTTGATGATACGAACAAGAGATTCCAAACAATCCTACTAAAGGCTAAATACAGTCCACAGTCTTGAAGCCGTTGGTCAGACAAGAAGAATTTATCTACTGGGATATTGCGGAATTCTTTTAACTTTTCCAACCATCTATCTTCAGTTGGGGTTATTTTCTCCTTGGTAGCAACATGTATTGGAGGAGTACCCCACTTAGTACTTAATCCCCAACACCCACTACTGGACATGAAGAAGTATTTACTTTTCAAATCCTTAATAGAATCTGGGATTGAACCAAGAAATTGTCTACCTTGTCTAGCTCCGAAGTAGAACTAATTGGTTTTCCTATCCTGGTTAAGACTAAAGGGGAGACTAAAAAGACAAACAGATGGTTCAACTTGGCAATGAAGCGAAACTACCACAAAACCGCAAAGAATTATCCATGAGTTTGGAGTTAGTTGAGAAGGGTTCAGATTGAAATATTGGGAGATGTCAACAAAAATCTTGGGAAAAGGCAACCTAAGCCCGGCTATCAAAGCATCTTGGTAAATTACTAAATCTCCATCCTAAGAAGGAGAACAAGCACGTTTGGAGGAAGAAGGAACTCTATAAAAGAACCTAGATGAATAAAGGTTATACTTCTTTACGAGATCATCTATTTTCACTTTAGAGAGAATATTAGCAAAAGAATTGGAATAACGTTTGAGATCTTTGGAAGCCTTAGACATCATGAAAACCTTCAAAGAAAACCCTAGAGGAAGAAGACTCAAGTTCTATGAAGAAGAAAAAACCCCGTACCTGGATGAATAAGTTCTTCTGAGAATGCAGAGATCAATAGCCTTTTCAGAAGGAGATAAAGTGAACCAGTGAACAAGATAAAAAGCTTTTGCAAAAAGAGTGCCGCTCTCTATTCCAAGGACGATTTTTGAATACGAATCCCTTGAATAGTATTTAAAGATACGATCAACGGCCTAGATTAATTCGGAGTATAACACAAAACCCTCCATCTAACGGCTAGGGACAAATGAAAGTCTTTAACGATTTGAATTCCTGATGCGTGGAAAGTGAAAAAGCTAGATCATCATTGACAATACGTCACAACAACCATTAGAAGCAGTGTCCAGATATCAAGGGATGGTGAATAATCAATGCCAAATAGTGAATAATTAATATTTGAGAGGCGACCAGACTTGCTTACCCAGAAGAGCACAATTATGCACAAATTTCTAATGGAGCTGTATGTTTCCTGATTTGACAGATCGGTCAAAATCGTCAAATTAAATATCCAAGGAAAGAAGGGAAGAAATGTTTGAGCAATGGAGTCACGGAAATATATTAAAGAGATGAGAAGAATTATTGAATGAAGACACTGGAGACGATAACGATATGACGGATTCTTGAACGATGTGATCTTAGAAATGCTTAGCTTCACAAATCCGGACAATTATCAAAGAATATTTGCTCATTTTTTGAATTATTCACAAGCATACTTGAAGGGGGCTATTGATAGGGATGGAAGCAGTAAGACACGTGGCGGTCATCTGGACAAGACAAATGTTCAAATAACAAGCCCTTCAATATTATCATATCGGTCTATGACCATAACATTATGATATGATACACCAGTTATACGATAGAGCACAGTTCACCGTTCAAGAATATGGATCCACATCAATCTACCGATATGGCTCATCGGGCACGGAAAGAACCACCTCTGGCCAACACGTGTCCACTGGTAAAAGCACTCCCAGACCGGTAAATCAATTCATCGGTTCCAATCTTCTAGAAGAAATATAACTGTAGATTGCCTGTCCTTCTAAAAGAATTACAGCTGGAGACAACTCAGATAATTAGCTTGCGTTTAGTTGGCGCTTAGCTAGAAGCTAAGCTGGCAAACATGTGCTTAAATTAAGAAGCGTGTTTAATACGCAACCCGCGCCTATAAAAGGCGGGAACTACAGTTCAATTGGACCGGTTGAAATTCATGTAGCGAAGCTCTGTCAGTTTGGAACCAGGATCTCTTCTCTCTCTCTCTTTCCCTGTTCGTGGATCCATTGTAAGATTATCTGTAAACTTCAAGATTGATAGTGAGATCTTCTTTTGCAGTGGCTTTTTCCCCAACGATCAGGGGTTTTCAACGTAAATCTAGTTTCTCTGTTCTTTTGCTTAAAGTCTTGTTGATTTTCTTCTAAGATAGCAATTAAATCTCTACAAATTAAATCTCATCCTAATTTTGACACTAACACTGCTGACTTTAGAGATTTAGGATTCCAGTCCGCCATCAATGCTTTACATATCAGGTGTCGTAGAAGTAAATGACTGATCTTCATTCTTTCATTTCCAGCTTTGTCTTTCCGAATAAAGATTTTCTAACTTCTTTTATGCTCCCTTCATCCTTTAGAGCAGCTAGAGATCAGACAGCTTCAAATGGAAGTTGATGAATTGGAGAGGGTGCGGGCGGAGATATTGAGCAAACGGATGAGAAACGAGAAGATGCTTTGAAATCAATGTCTCTTGCAGAAGCCCGAGAAGGAGGATAGCTGATTCAAAAAATTGGGACCTCATATGATGAAATCTTCGTAGCTATCTTCATCTGCTTCTTAAAATCCTTATTGGAACTTGAGCGTGATTGTTAACTCTTTCTGATTTGTATCACTTGTATGAATTTACTGATTGCTCTTCTGTCTTGTCCTTGATTTTTTTTTCTTTCTTTCTAGAAATGATCGAAACCGTTATCTGATCTATCCTCAAACTTCCTTGAGAACCAATTTGCTGAATATTGATTTCTCATTAGGTTGTGTTCGCATTAGATCAGATCATATTCGTCGTCAGCTGCCTATATCTAAAACGGTTTATTTGTCTGATCCGATGTGTTTTTCGTTCTTCAAGACAAATGGATAGAAAAACTATGTGAAGTAATACATTTCTCATTCCCAATACGGTCTGATATAATGGCTATTTGAAGTAAAAATCATTTTTCCAATATTATTTATCAAACCGTTGCCATAAGACCGACGTAGTTATTTTCTTTCTACAGAGCTTGTGATTTGGATGTTTCCAAAGCGGTTTTAATAAGGCATTTTTGACGGAAAGTCAAGAGGTCTCTGTTAGCCTTAAACGAAGCATCAATGGAATTAACTGCTCCTTCATTTCTGTGGAAACAACATCATATAATGAAAGGATGATAGCCCCCTTTTGGTGTTAGTGTATGCCCTAGAGACCAATCATGATATGATTGTTTTGTGCATTTTCATGTTTATTTATAAAGGCTTTTTCCACTATTATGTTTTACTTGATATCTGCGTAGTATAAGTATTGATAATAATGTCCCTAGAATAGTTTTCTATTCGTAAATTGTCCCTAGTCAAGTATCATTATGGAATCGAGGACAACAATGATGCACATGAGACTAGTATGTGTAGTGACTGATGCAAGAGTTGTCATGGATATAAGATGTCAAGTCAACAAGTGAGTATAAGTTGGAGAACTTATGCTGGATAGACCCGTCATGAGAATTGCTACATGGATCGTTATTTGAATGTCATAAGCGATTCTCATAAGTGGTTAAAGAAGTATATGATCCTTAGACTTGAGGTCACCATGGAATCGTGGCAAGTATCCTACTTTGATATAACCAAACGTCACCCGTAACATGGTGAACTATAAAAGGTTGTTATTGGGTATGTCATAAACCATGTAGTAGAATGTGAGTGATCAAGATAGGATTTGTCCCTCCTATATAATAGGAGTCATATCAGGGCCTCTTAATGAGTGAGACTAAGAAGTGTGTGGCCACACCCAGGTGAATCAATATGGGATATTGATGTCATTTGTTTCCATTAGTCTACTTAGGATCAAGAAACATATTGAGTGACTGATCCATGACTTGTATTCAATCAAAGATATCAAGGACAAAGAGATACTGGATACTCGGTATTAATCACAGGAACAAGTTATGTCTATCACGTCATTCTTGCGGTTTGGGTAACAATGATGTGTTGCTAGACACCGCTCATTGCATATGATATTAAAAAAAAGTTTTATGTCATTGCCAACATCGCAAGAACCTATTGGGTCACACTTAAAGGTTGATCTGGATTTGGAACTTCATTGACTGAGTCATGTTTTGAAAGTCAGAACAGTACAAGTATACAAGAGGGTCATGTACATTGTCTAAATACTAATCCTACTTTGGAAATGGTTCACAAAAAATAAGAACACATATATGCATGTGGATATATGGGTTGGCCCTCCATTTTATGGAATCCTAATTAATTCTATGTTCTAATTGTGTTGGACACAAAGAATAAAAGAAGTTGGGCCCAACCACATATAGATTTGCTATATATAAAGATATATAGTGAAGAAATTAAGTAGTCTTATGTAACTACTTCTAAACCTCAACATAAAGGACCGGCTCTTCTTCTTCTTCTTCTAGAGAGAGAGGATGGTTTCTTTTATTTAAGAGGGTGATTTCCAATAGTTGTACAACCATTGAAGGAGTGTTTATGATGAGTTATTAACGTAATTACTTCTAAACCTCAACATAAAAGACCGTTTCTCTTCCTCTTCTTTGTGAGAGAGAGAAAGGACCGTTTCTCTCCCTCTTCTTCTATAAATTTTAGATATTGGTATGTGATGTCATGTTTTTTTTTAAAAAAAAAAAAGAAAGAGAGAAAGAGTAATTTGAGACGAATGGTTTTCCAATAGTTGGATAACCATTTAGGAGGTTTGATGTTGGGTTCTAATACAAGGACATCAAAGTTAGTTCTTCGATTATCAGCTAGCACCAAAAGTCGAACAATCAAAAGTTCCAGTTTTGTTCGTGAGATGAATAAGGTGATTCAGTTCTTCTGAGAGGATACCGATAGAGGCGAGGATCCGTTGATCATCGCTGAAATCGTGACAAGGATCGTTGGAGCATCGTCAAATAATCAAGGACGTTGATATACGAGCTTTGGCTATGGTATGTTTTCTTTACCTAACATGATCATGGTGTTTTTCTCGCTTGGATCTTGGATGGGTTTTATCGAGTTTTGTTTTGAATATCCGTTGCGCATGTCTACAGCAGACATATATGAACTCGTTATTTCCCTTTATTTGGATCATTCTTCTTAATATTATGGGTGATAATAGTCGTCATTCTTTTTATAAGTTCTTCTATGCCGGCGACAACACTTGTCGTCTATGGACCCCAGGGCTTTCTAGAGTAACATGAGTCTTGTTCAAGACGGATTGATAAGGCTACGCGGTCCAAGTGGAAATATCTGGTTGGTTACGCTATCGTCCTCCAAAGATCTTGAAGTGTTTAGTTTCACAGATGGGTGGGAGGACTTTGTGATGGATCATCAGCTGACAGAAGGAGATCTCCTCGTGTTCGTTCTCCGGGAGTTCGAATGTTTTGAAGTTCACATCCTTGGATGGAATAGCTGTCAGAAGGTGTCGACACTTACTGCTACTCCTGGCCAAGTCCCGGACTCTATTTCTGATTTTGATTCTTCTGACTCTCTTTAATTTGCATATTTTCCAAGTAATTGCACATACTCTATCAATGAATTTATGTTTCCATCAACATGTTTTCTTCTTGCTTGTTTTTGCTCGATGTGTTTCAATATTCTTAATATGAATGAATCCGCATTTCAATGTGGTTCTTTTGAAAAGGTGAGAGTATTTGATTGCTTGAATAGTAAAGAGTAGGAATGCTTCTTCATGGTTGAAAAATTGAGATGATCTTCCGGAAACAATGAACTTGTATGTTTTTTCTGAAGTAGGAAACTAATGTTTCATCTGTAGGAGACTAGCATGATCCGTTGATGTAGCAGATCGATATGATCGCTTTTGGTATGAAGGACAGGTATGGTCATCTCCAATAGTAGACCAGTATGGTCCATCAATGTAGTAGACCGGTATGGTTTTTTGATATGAAGGACCGGTATGGTCATCTTCAATAGAGGACCGGTATGGTCCATTGATGTATTAGACCGGTATGGTCTTTTGTAATGAAGGACCGATATGGTCATCTTCAATAGGGGACCGGTATGGTCTGTTGATGTAGTAGACCGGTATGGTCTTTTGGTATTAAGGACCGGTATGGTCATCTTCAATAGAGGATCGGTATGGTACATTGATAATCTGGGATCGGTATGGTCCGTTGACAGTTCGGGACCGATATGGTCCTAGTTGTGGGTTTCTTTCAATTTTGTTACAGAACAAATTAAATTACTTAAGAATGAAATAAAAAAGCAGAGAATATTAATGCATGGAAAGTAATTGATTTTATTGATAGTACCTCCGTAGATGTTCTGAATGGTATGGACATTTGAGCCTCCGTCCATCCATTTTGGTAAGCCAATATGTACCGGGTCTTACAATTTCTTGTACAACCTAGGGGCCTTCCCAATTAGTATTTAGCTTCCCCGTTCGACTCTTGTTACCTTGAAAGACATTCTCTCGCAGGACGATATATCCGATCTGAAAAGTTACTTCCCTTACATTGGCATTATAATATCTTTTGACTTTTTGCCTGTATACTGCTGCTCTAACATTAACACAATCCCTTTTTTCTTCCAAGAGATCAAGCTCAGCTCGGAGTTGTTCCTCATTACTCACTGGATCGAAAGATTATGTTCTTGGTGTGGGTAAAGTGATCTCCGCTGTGAGCATGGCTTCAACACCAAATGCCAAGGCAAATGGAGTTTCACTAGTTGGGGTCTGAGCAGTCGTTCGATATGCCCATAGAGTACTTGGAATTTCTTCCACCCAGTTTGATCCATTTCGGAGGACTCGAGTTTTCAAACTATGAAGAAGAGTCTGTTGGTTACTTCTACTTATCCATTTGCTTGAGGATGTGTGACAGAAGTCAACCTTGACTCTATACAGAATTTCTTGAAGGCTGGATTATCGAATTGACTGCCATTGTCAGTAATGAAGGCCACTGGTACTCCAAACCGAAAAACAATAGATTTCTACAACAAACTTTGACAGGCCTTCTCTATGATGGACGCCAATGGTTCCGCCTCTACCCACTTGGTAAAGTAGTCGATCGCCACAATTAGGAACTTCAGTTGTCCAACAGCTACTAGAAAAAGCCTAAGTATATCTACTCCCCATAAAGCAAAAGGCCTTATACTCACAACTGCATTGAGTAGTAGTATTGGAGGAAGTCGTTGAATATTGGAATGACGTTGGCAGACGTCAAATTTCTTGATAAACTCAATGGTGTCTTTATTTAGAGTTGGCTAATAATATCCTTGACAATTTTGTGACCCAGTGCTTCCCCCCCCTGATCTCCTGCTATTCCTTCATGGATTTCCCGAAGGATATATTTCAAGAGGAGGGTGTAGGATCGTTTATAAGTTGTCCATTCACCACACTATATCGGGAAGCTCTGGTAGTGATCCTTCGAGCTTCCCTAGATTCTTGAGGGAGAGTACCATCTTGCAAGTAAATCAAGATTGGATCGATCCAACATGGTTCCTGATCGATATCCATAAGTTCTTCAACTGGGCGACAATCAATCGTTCTGGTTGTCAAGTATTAAGTATTTATTGGTTGCTCAATGTTGACATTTGCTGAAGCTAGTTTAGACAGAACATCAGCCTTTTGATTTTCTGTTCTAGGGATTTTGGAGATATGACATTTCTCAAAGATTGTGGTGAGTTTCTGTAACAAACACTTATATTTGATCATATGTTCTTCTCTTGCTTCAAATTCTTCATTCATGTGACCAACAACCAGTTGGGAATCAATGTTAGCTTGCAAGTTCTGTACCCCAAGACCGCTAGCTAATTGCAATCCCGCTATCATAGCCTCATATTCAGTCTCATTATTTGTTGTTTTAAAACCAAAATTAAGGACAGTAAAAGTGCTCCATCCGGATGGTGATTGCAGAATCAACCGTCCCCTCGAACTGTCTCCCGTGGAGGAACCATTGTATGTAAGATCCATTGTGATAAAAGGTTGTATTCTGTTTTAGATAGGTTGGTATTTGAGGGATCATCATCAGTGGTGGTTGTAAGCTCAAGAAGGAAGTCTGCAAGTACTTGTACTTTTATAGAAGTGCGGGGCTCATAGCTGATGTCGTATTCTCCTAGCTCATGTACCCATCGAGCTAAGCGCCCCGATGTGTCTAGCCGATGTAGGATCTTCTTTAGTGGTTGATCGGTTAATACCCTTATTTGATATGAGTGAAAATAGGGGCGGAGTCGTCGAGCCGAAATCACTAGAGCATAGGCCAATTTCTCAAGAGAAAGATATCTTAACTCAGTGTCGGTGAGGACCTTGCTTGTGTAGTATACTATATTTTATAAATTATCCTCAACTTTTACTAACACTGAGCTGACAACTGAATCAGTTGTTGATAAGTAAATGTATAGCTCTTCCCCTGGTTGAGGTTTCAATAAAGCTGGTGATTGCAAGTATTCTTTCAACTATACGAATTCTTTCTCGCATTCTTCATTCCACTCTACCTTGGGTGCCTTCCTTAATGCTCGGAAGAAAGGAAGATTCTTCTCCCCTGACTTTGAAATGAATCTTCTCAAGGCTGCTAGTTGGCCATTAAGTCTCTATATTTCTTTAATTGTTCTTGGAGATCTCATTTCGAGGACAACCAGTATCTTCTCTGGGTTTGCTTCAATTCCTCGGTGTGTGAGCATATACCCAAAAAACTTTCTAGATCAGACACTAACATGCATTTATTGGGGTTAAGACTCATCCCATGCGCCCGAATTGCAGCGAAGATTTCTTGAAGATCGGCAACATGTCTTTCTGCTTTGTCGCTTTTTACTAGAATGTCATCAACATATGCTTCCACATTCCTAACGATCTGATTTTTGAACACTTTATTTACCAATCTTTGAAAAGTGGCGCCAACATTTTTAAACCAAATGGCATGGCTTTTTAAAATTAAGTTCCCCTCCCCGTGATAAAAGAAGTCTTCTCCACATCAGATTCGGCCATTAGGATTTGATTGTACCCCGAATATGCGTCAAGAAAACTAAGCATCTCATATCCTGATGTAGAATCTACTAAGTTTTTTATAAGAGTCGAGGGTAGTAGTTTTTAGGGCATGCTTTATTGAGATCAGTGAAATCCACACACATCCTCCACTTTCCTATGGATTTCTTGACTAGTACAATATTCGATAACCACTCAGGGTAATAGACTTCTCGAATGAAATCTGCCATTAAAAGTTTGTCAACCTCCTCTTGGGCAACTTGTAAGCGGTAGGGAGTAAATCTTCTGCGCTTTTATATGACCGGCTATGTCGTGGATCGACATTGAGTCAATGTTCAATGACTTCTTGAGGGACCCCGGGCATTTCTTCAGCAGTCCAAGCAAATACATCAGAATTGTCCCTTAGATAACTTAGTATTTCATTTTGCTATGCTGGGGGCAAATCTGCTCCTATCTGGATAGTTCGTTCTGGCTGTTCCTCCTTCATGGGTATGGTTTTCAGATCTTCCACTGGAGTGGGACGACGTTTCTCCCGTTCATCATCTTCATGTTGCATATCCTCCACAATGAGTGTTTCTCCATATCGGCTACCTCCTTCGCCTTGACTTTTGAGCATAGTAGCAAAATATTGGCGAGAAGCTAGCTGGTTGCCTTTTACTTCACCGCAACAGTTTGGAGTTAAAAATTTGATCATCATATGGTAGGTTGAAGGGATAACTCTCAATTGATTGATCGATGGTGTCCCTATGATGACGTTGTAGCTTGAGGGACAACGGACAATTAGAAAGTTAATGAGAGCAGTAGTTGTCTGTGGAGGAGTGGCAAGAGTTAGTGGAAGAGAAATCATACCGTCGGGTTGTAGAGGGCTGCTATTAAACCCGATGAGTGGAGATTTCACTGGTTTCAAATTTTCTGAAGGAAGTTTCATCCTGTCGAAGGTAGAGGAGAATATAATATCTACCGAACTCCGGGTATCAATAAAGACCCGTTCAATGGTGAAGACACCGATCCGTGCAGTAATCACAAGAGCATCATCATGGGGGTGGTGAACCACTTTCAGATCTTCATCTGAAAACAAATCTGCATGGATGTGCGGGGCCTGTTCAAGGATGTGATGTTTTGCATAGAACACACCATTCTCACATAGTTTTTTCATGATGTGGAGCTTTCCCCGCCACATCCTGGATATCCAGCAATTACGGTCACATGTGTATCACTTGGAATAATTAACTGTGGGGGAGGAATGTGCTTAGTGTTTTGCTCCTTCTGTAAATACTGATCCAGTTTGCCCTCCTTGATAAGATCTTCAATGACATTTTTCAACTGGATACACTCTTCGGTGGAATGCCCCTTGTCTTGATGAAATTGACAAGATTTCTTGCTCTTTTTCCTCAACGGATTATCCTTCATAGGTTATGGGGGCTTCAATATCTTCTGTTCTTGAATTTGTGACAGAATGTTTTCCCAGGAAGTTTTAAGGATGGAATAGTTGTGATACTTTGCTCCCCTTTTGAGATCATATTTCTTCTAAGTAGGAGGTCTCCTTTCATCAGACCGATTTGGTCGATTTGGGTTTCGACCTTCTTCTCTCCGAGATCTGTCATATTTTGGAGCTTCTCGTCACGAGTCCCTATACGGTTATTGTCGGTGATTCTTTTCCTGATTTCCTCCATCTGCAGCAAATCACTCTCTTGCCATTTAGCCTTCATTCCTTAGAGGCTATGTATTTTGCTGCCATAGCCAGGAAATCTATTAGACCGGTTGGGGGTTCTCGGGTGAGAGAATCTTTAAAGGGTCCATCCTTCAACCCCTTTACTACTATACCTACAACTAATACAAAATTGATATCAGTCACGCCTGTGATCTCTTTGTTAAAGCAACTTATGTAGCCGCTCAAACTCTCTTCCGGTCTTTGTTTGAATCCCAATAGCATCATGGGATTTTTCTCCAGCCTTCTGTTGCTAGCAATATTACGGAGAAAGAGATCAGAAAGTTGTTAGAAACTATGTATGGTTCCTGGGGGGGATACACTTAAACCAATCATGGGCAATATCAGTGAGTGTTCGAGGAAACCCTCGACACATAACTGCTTCCGTTGTTCTATTTATCATCATCTCATCAAAGTAATTCTCCAAATGCTCCTGGGGATCGGATGTCCCATCATAATGACAAATATTTGGAGGTCTGAAATGTTTAGGGAAGGGAACTTCCCAAATTTCTCATATAAAAGGAGAAGCGATATGTAGTACAAGTAGTTGGACTCTATCCCTCTCAGAAATTTATCGCCAAGGAGATTGATAGCGGCAATATGGTGAATCGCGCCGAGGAGATAGGTGTCTAGTATGATGTGGATATGGCGATCGATCTGGCTATCGATCAGGAGCTGATGGATACTGATCAAGAGAATGATAATGTCCTTGTAATCGGTATGCTGGTGATCAGGCCCTTCATCTTTGGAACATTGGGTCCATAGATCGATCTGGAGAATGGGAGATCTCTCTTTTTCTCCGATCCTTCACTACATATCCTCATACGTGATAATTCCGATGCCGATGTGCTAGATCAGAACTTCCAGTAGAAGATTCTCTGCTTCAGTTTTGCATCGGAGAATGTGTTCGACGCCTGGGGGAGTAAGTTGCGTTTTTTCCTCTACTCTCCTTCAGAGGTTGGGCGTCATGAGGGACAGTGGTCTGTAAGGCACATTGGCGTGCCTCCTGTAAAACTTGTTTCAGCTCTTCAATCTCCTGCGCCATTCTTCGGACGCAATTAGCATCATTCTCTACTCCACCAATTTCTTGAGGTATCTCTTTCCTTGGAGGTGGAGCATCTTTAGTAGGAGTAGCAACTGGAGCTCCTTTCTTCCCTTCTTGGGCTTGAAATCTCTTAGATTTTCTTTGAGTAGTAGCAATGGACTTTTATTTCAAAAAAAGTCCCCACAAACGGCGCCAAACTGTTAGTGTCGAAATTAGGATGAGATCCCAACTTTGATCTAACAATTGAATTTATAGAGATTTAATGGTCATCTTAGAGAAAAACAACAGGACTTAAAGCAAAAGAAGAGAGAAACCAGATTTACTTGGAAAACCCCTGATCATTGGAGACAAAACCGCAGAAAAGAAGATCTCACTATCAATCATGAAGTTTACAGATGATCTAACAATTGATCCACAAACAGATAAAGAGAGAAAGAGAGAGAAGAGATCCTGGTTCCAAGATGAGAGAGCTTCACTACTTGAATTTCAACCTGTCTAAATGAACTGGGGTTCCCACCATTTATAGGCTCGGGTTGCGTGTTAAACATGCTTCTTAATTTAAGCGCGTGTTTGCCAGCTAAGCTTCTAGCTAAGCGCCAGCTAATTATCTGAGTTGTCACTAGCTGTAATTCTTCTAGAAGGACAGGCTGTCTACAGTTGTATTTCTTCTAGAAGATTGGAACCGATGAATTGATTTACCGGTCCAGGAGTGCTTTTACCAGTGGGCACATGTTGGCCCAGAGGGGGTTCTTTCCGTGCCCGATGAGCCATATCGGTAAATTGATGTGGATCCATATCCTTGAACGGTGAACAGTACTCTATCGTATAACGGGTGTATCATATCGAAATGTTATGGTCATGGACCGATGTGATAATATTGAAGGGTTTGTTATTTGAACATATGTCTTGTCTAGATGACAACACGTGTCTTACTGCTTACATTCTTATATATATATATATATATATATATATATATATATATATATATATATATATATATATATATATATGTTACGGAGATATTTGGTAAAACACATGTCACCTACCTAAATGGCCACTTGTTTCACGCACAGGGCCACGTCCCTCTAGCCACGTGGCAATATCACCAAATATTCTAGCGAAATTCCGTTCGGCAAATAAGAATGAGGTTCAACCTACAAACAAATCCGTCGGAATTATAGCAACCTTTTTATCCAGAAACTGTCTCAAAGGGGCTCATAGCCACCTTGGGAAGAAAATATCTAACGCCTCTATAGTAAGTAGATCTTATCCACTTGCCTCTGCAGTGGGCAGATATTTTCTACTTACTTATATAGTACCTACACACAGTAGGCACACTAGGCAGATATTTTCTTACCGCCTCATGAGATATTTTCTTACCACCTCAGAAGATATTTACTCACCGCCTTACTCACAGCCTCTCCCACCGCCTTTCAGGATATTTTCCTAAACCGCCTTTAATTTGCTATAAAAGAAGAACAATGATAAAAGAAAGGGATCCGGAAAAAATTACACAAAGAACTAACCTATGTCTAAGACTTTCTTCTTGCAAGTTTTCTGACTTAAGCATCGGAGTTAAATCCGGGTAGAAAGGCCCAATTCCGATTACTTCCCTCTCCCTTTTACAGATTTAACCCAAAGTAAAGAGCGGACAATTCCGATTAGCATTCCGGAGCATCCCCTGTTCAGAATCTAAAGTAAGCGTCCACATCAATTATAAATTTCAACCGTTTGTCAAAGGCTGAGACCAGATCACGAGGCAACAGTAACCAAAGCGTGAGGTGGACCAGTTTTTGGCATCAACAGTTTGGCGCCGTCCGTGGGGATCCTTACAAAAAGCTAAATGATTACTACCAGAAGATCTAAACGAATTCAAGAACAAGAACAAGAAGCGCCTAGTAATACCGAAATACCCAGTGAAATCCGGAGAGATGGGGAGAATCCGTCGAAAAATCCACCCATCTTACCTCCGTCGGAAAATCCACCCATCTTACCTCCGTTGGAAAGTCCACCATCTTACTTCCATCGAAAAATCCAGCCATTTTATCTCAAGAACCAATCCCAGAATTTTATCTCAACATGCAGCAACAATTAGAGCAGTTGGCTCAAGCCGTTCACACTTTGGCCCATCCACCGCTTCTACCCACACAAATTCTATCAACTGTGCCGACAGCCCCATTAGCCAATTCCGAAAGTAGAGGGAGGACAAGGACCCGCACCCGTGAAGAAAGAAGAGAGACAACCGCCTTCTCAGCTAGTTCGGAACCTCCCTCCGTTAGTCGTCGAGAGCAAGCCGCCACAAGAACAGAACGGAATACAAGAACGGAATAGAATAGTCCGTCTATTCCAGCTGTTGACAGAAGAACACAGCGACAGAGCCCCTCTCGTGGAAACCAGAAATCCGAACAGCATGTTCTCAACATATGCTCTCCTTTTATCAAGGAAATATTGGAGGAGCAAGTTCCTGATAGTTTCCAACCACCTGCTATGACTGCATATTAGGCTAAAACTGATCCATCCCGCCACTTGAGGTCTTTCCAATCGAAGATGCTGCTTTCTGGAATCACTGATGCTCGTATGTGCCGAGCTTTCCCCGCCACTCTAGAGGGAAAAGCGCAAGACTGGTTTGTTGATCTTCCATCTGGCACAATTTCTTCATTTCAAATTTTAGCAGACTGCTTTCTAGCTTATTTTGCTAACTATTCAAAGCAAAAGAAAACCCCGTCGACCCTTCTGCGCGTTAAGCAACGAAGGAGTGAAACGCTCCAAGCCTACTTAAATCGTTTCATAGATGAAGTAGCAAATGTTACGGACCTTATTCCGCGAATGGCTGTAACCATCCTGATGGGGGGTTTGCTAGAATCCCCTTTCCGTTTTTCCCTCACTTTGGATCCACCAAAAACCATTCCTGCCCTCATGATCCACACCCAAAAGTACATTAATTCTGATGAGATTTATACGGGTTGGGAGGAAGAGGCTCGACGAATCCCTACGGAAATCCAGAAAGGAAAAGCCCATCAGAGCGTCAACAGAAAGCCTACGGAAATCCGAAAGGAAGGAGGATCACGTAAGGATCATAAGAGTGAAAATAGAGGTCTGGAATCTTCAACACGCCCTCAGCGACACATGCTGCAGTCCAGAGAACCTTCAAGAGAAGGGAAAATTGTCAGATATGATCACCATACCCCGCTAAACTAAACCAGAAGCCATATCCTTATGCAAATCCAGGATTAAAAAATCTTGATATGGCCAGAACCTGCAAGGAATCCGGAATGATAAAAGAATAGTAAGAGATATTACAAGTTTCATCAAGCTAGATGACATGATACGGAAAAGTGTACTCATTTGATGAATTCCATAGAAGATGTTGTTAGAAGGGGACAACTAGAGCAATACATCAACATTGATGTCAAAAAGGAACCTGAAACTTCACAGCCTGAAGGAGAAAAAGGAGAGATGGTCGGATTTATCAGTGGTGGTCCTGGGTGTGGTGGTGAGAGTTCCGTTTCTCGGAAAAGTTATGCCCGAATGGTAGGAGTTGGACAAGAAACGGAAGTGCCGCAAAGAAGGTCTCAGCCTATGGCTCCTGTCATTTTCTATGATAAAGATGTCAGCAGGGTTCGCCATCCTCATGACGACGCCTTAGTCATTGCCATCATGGTCTCCAGCTTCCAAATGAAACGAGTCCTGATACACAGCGGAAGTTTAGTAGATATTCTCTTTTGGAGCGCCTTCGAAAGAATGAGGTATGATGCAGACAACTTACTCCCCGTAAAATCATCCTTAGTAGGGTTTTCCAAAGGAGTGATACAACCAGAAGGAATGATCGCCTTACTAGTTACGGTAGGGAATTCACCAAGATCATCAACCGTGACAACAAATTTCCTAGTTGTACGGTGTGCGTCAAGTTACAACGTGATTCTTGGTAGGCCAACCCTCAACACCTTAAAAGCAATAATCTTTACTTATCATCTTCTCCTCAAATTTCCGACCGAGAATAGCAGTGGAGAAGTAAGAAGGGATCAACCCTTGGCACGGCAATGTTACGTCTCAACCCTTAAAGGAAAAACTCAAAACAGAGGTAAAACAAGAGTTTCTGAAGCCATGTTGGTCAACACAATAGCAGAACAGGAAGATAAAGAACTCTGACCTACACCAGTTGAAGAATTGCTTATAATTCCTCTGGACACAACTAGCGTGGAGCGTACTGTGCAGATTGGTGTGGATTTGACAACAGCACAACAAGGAAACCTCATGGTGATACTAAGGGCCAATTCTGATCTCTTCGCCTAGTCTTCAGAGGATATGCCAGGCGTAAAACGTGACGTCATTGAACACCGCCTTAGCATAGATCAGTAGTTCAAACCTGTCAAACAGAAAAGGAGAAATTTCGCCCCAGAAAGGCAGAAGGCTGCGGAAGAAGAAGTATCAACCCTTTTGAAGGTAGGATTTATCCGAGAGGTGAATTATCCGGACTAGTTCGCTAATGTGGTTCTGGTCAAAAAGCCGTCCGGAAAATGGAGAATGTGCGTGGATTTCACGGATCTAAACAAAGCTTGTCCGAAAGATTCGTTTCCCTTACCTTCAATTGATAACTTAGTTGACTCCACGGCAGGGTACAAGATGCTAAGTTTCTTGGATGCCTTCTCCGGCTACAATCAAATCCGAATGGCAAAAGACGATAAAGAAGAAACATCCTTCATTACCAGCAAGGGAACTTACTGCTATAAGGTAATGCCATTTGGTCTAAAAAATATCGGAGCCACTTTCCAGAGGCTCATAAACACAGTCTTCAAAGAGCAAATTGGCAGGAATATCGAAGCATATGTGGATGACATCTTGGTAAAGAGTCGAAAAACCGACAAGCATCTGTCGGATTTACAAGAGGCCTTTCAGTCGCTTCGGACTTACAGTATGCGCCTAAATCCGAACAAGTGTGCCTTTGGTGTCCGATCAGGAAAATTTCTAGTATTTATATTGACTCAAAGAGGAATAGAGGCAAATCCAGAAAAGATCAAAGCCATTCTTGACATGGGGTCACCCAAAAATCTTCAAGAAATACAACAGCTTAATGGATGCCTAGCAGCTCTCGGAAGATTTATCTCTAAAGCCGGAGAGAAAAATCTCCCACTCTTCCAAGCCTTGCGTAAAGCATCAAAAATGGAATGGACAGAAGAGTGCGAAAAAGCCTTCCATGGACTTAAAGATTATCTTCGATCGCCTCAGTTGTTAGCCAAGCTGCAAGTAGGAGAAGAACTTTATATCTACTTAGCCGTTGTTCCTCGAGCGGTCAGTGCAGTGCTGTTAAGAGAAGATAAGGGAATTCAGAGGCCTGTTTATTATACAAGTAAGATCCTTAGCGACGCTCAGTCATGATATCTGCCACTCGAAAAGCTAGCTTTCGCCCTTATCACATCCGCACGAAGATTGAGGCCTTATTTTCAAGCTCACAAGGTTACGGTATTGACTGACCAGCCTCTAAAGCAAGTTCTTTATAAACCTAAAAATTCCGGACGCCTAGCCAAGTGGGTAATAGAATTGGGTGAGTTTAATCTCACTTACAAGCTGCTAATAGCAATCAAGGCTCAAGTACTAGCAGATTTCATCGCGAAATTAACCATTCCCATGAATAAAGATACAATCCCGTCACAAGATCCAGAAGAGAGCTCTACCCCATGGTCTCTATATGTCGACGGATCAGCAGTAGAAGAAAAGTCAGGGGCAGGTTTCGTCCTTTATTCTCCCTCTAAGTGGAAAATTTCAACAATTCTTAAGTTTCAATTCCGAGCGACTAACAACGAGGCCGAATATGAAGCCCTCATCGCAGGATTGCATTTAGCCCGGGGGCTCGGAATTCAACATCTGTATGTATATTCCGACTCACAACTAGTCGTTGGCCATACACTGGGCAGTTTTGAAGCAAAGGAGGAGAATATGATCAAGTACCAGGCAGTAGTAAAGAGAATAGTTCCATGCTTCGCTCATTTCCAGATTGAAAAAATCTGTCGAGCACAAAATGAAGAGACAACGCTTTATCTAAGAAAGCCACTGCACCTAATGGAGATACAGAACCCTCTTTCAACCTACAGTACCTTCAAGCAAAAACTATTGAAGGGCTGGTAGGAGAGGTACAAAGTACAGAAGAAGAGCCATGTTGGATTGATCCCATCAGAAACTACCTACAAGGTGGACCTGCACCATCCAACAAGGCAGAAGCCAGACGGATTTCTTACAAAGCCACCCAATACAGTATGATTGGCGAACACCTATACAAGCGGTCCTACACGCAACCCTTCTTGAGATGCTTACGTCCCACAGAAGCCAACTACGTCCTTTAACAAATTCATGAAGGCATCGGAGGAGATCATATAGGAGGCAAGGCCTTGAGTTACAAAGTCCTGCGACAAGGCTACTATTGGCCAACATTAACTCAAGATGCGGTGGCGTTCGCTCGAAAATGTGACGCCTGCCAACGGCATTCCAAGATCCAAAGACGACCGCCAACAATGCTTACGCCGATTATCAGTCCTCGACCATTTACAGTTTGGGGAATTGATCTTCTGTGGCCATTTCCTACTTCAACTCAACAAATGAAATTTTTGATAGTTGCTATCGATTATTTCACTAAATGGGTAGAAGTTGAGCCCTTGGCCAGGATCACGGAGAAGGCTTGTCAAGGATTATGGCGAACGGTTATCTGTCGGTTCGGAATTCCGGTCTCCTTCATCTCTGATAATGGGCGACAATTTGATAACAAGGTTTTCAAAAGCTTTTGTTCCGAGCTCGGAATTGAGTCCAGATTAACTTCTGTAACACATCCTCAAGCCAACGGCCAAGTAGAAGTGACAAATCGCACCTTGCTCCAGACTCTTAAAACCCGGGTGTCCAAAAATGGAACTAATTGGGTTGAGGAAATTCCGAGCGCTCTTTGGGCTTACCGAACAACTACAAGAACCCCCACAGGGGAAACTCCATTCTCTCTTACTTATGGGGCAGAAGCAGTCATCCCTGCGGAAATAGGAATGCCTACCTTACGGACACAACAAACTTTCTCATTAGAAGAAAATGAGAAGAATCTTCGAGCGGAACTTGATCTACTTGAAGAGCGAAGAGAAGCTGCAGAAACAAAGGCAGCAATCTACCGCCAAAGGGTAAAAAGGTTCTACGACACAAGGGTAAAACGAGTCTTCTTCCAAATCGGTGATCTGGTCTTAAGAGAAAATGAGTTCCAGGGAAACAAAAGCCGAACGGGGAAGCTAACTCCTAACTGGGAAGGCCCTTACGTCATACAGAAGATTGTCCGAGCGGGTACTTATTATCTGGTCAATATGGAAGGGAAGGCGCTCAAGCGCCCATTTCATGCTGAACACTTGCGACGCTACTATCAATGAATTTTGTTGCAGTCTCCTAAATGTTGCATGAAATAAAACTTCAAGTTTCTGTTTAGAAATTCTCAATAAAGATGAAGTGAAAATCCCATCGCACAAAGATGAGGTGAAAATCCCATCCCTAAAAGATGAGGTGAAAAAATTATCCTACAAGGATAAGAAACAACTCTCATCCAGCAACAAGGGGCAAAAATCCCGATCGAAATATGAGGCAACAATTTCATTCACAAGGACAAGAATTTTATTCAGCAAAGTAAAGTCCCACGATTGGGCCAAGGAGAGAAGAACTCGCCATAAAGCTTAACTTACAAGCCAAAAAGAAGGACTTGGCAAAGGATTTCTAAAAAACCATGACTTGGAAATAAATCTTCACTGAATAAAGGTTTGCGTTTCATTCATATAAGTGGAAGCTACATTCAAAATGTTGAAATCTTCACAAAAACATTTCATAAAAAATCCCTAAGAACTAGGGCCCTCCTGGCATTGAGCTGCTTCTGAGGAAGGTTGAGTCGAAAATTCAGCTGAGACTGGAGCAGGGGCAGGGGCCTCTGGAGTCTTTATAATTTGCTGCTCCTTTAGCTCCGTAAATTTCTTTAAGACTCCTGCAAGCCCCATAGACAAAACTTTTGTAGGAGGAATATGGTGGCCCACTTGTTGTACTAACGAATATATGCGTGTGGCCCCATCCTTCGCTCGTGCCCTAAGCGGAGTGACCTCCTTCTCCAACTTTTCCGCTCGCTCTCTTAAGTCTTTCATTTCTTGCGAGTCAGATTTAGGAGCTTTTTGTTGGGAAGCTAGATCTTCCTTCAGCATATCACGCTCCCCTTTTACTTCCTCTAGCTTAGTCTGGATGGCGGTAAGCTCAGCAACCTTCAACTTCAACTCCCACTGAGTTTTAGCTCGCTCAGCTTGAGAGGATTAAAGCTCCTCTTTCAAACCGTTGGATTCGTCTTGTAGTGTCTTATGTTCCCCTCAGCGGTACGAAGAGAGCCCTCGGAATTAACCAACTTGGCCGTTACATCATTCTTCTCTTTCTCCATGGCGGCCAACTGTCGAAGCAGCTTTACCTTTTCTTGCTCATGGCCGTGGATAGTGGCAATCTGTCCCTTCTCCTTTTCCTCTAATGCCGCCACCCTAG
Source organism: Dioscorea zingiberensis (assembly GCA_026586065.1). NCBI lineage: Eukaryota > Viridiplantae > Streptophyta > Magnoliopsida > Dioscoreales > Dioscoreaceae > Dioscorea > Dioscorea zingiberensis. The sequence continues at coordinate 35,560,383 of CM048818.1, forward strand.
AACTTAGTTGGGCGATCTCCGCCCTACTCGCCTCCATCTTTGTCAAGTCTTCTTGACCAAGATTGCCGACTCGGTCAGCCCATTGAGCAGTCTATAGAAATAAAAAACAATTATAGGCGATGATAATGAACAAAGGAATAAAAGGAGTACAGTATAGGTGTTACGATCATGGCCGAGCGAAAAAGTTGACGCGTAGCCTCTTCCCTTCCAGCCTCACGAAGTTTAATCAAGAGCTGTTCGGGCCTCATGGCCATCAAAACATTCTTCACAGACGCGGCATCCCGAAAAGGGATCTCTTCGGAAGGCAACACCTTCATTTGAGTCGCCGGTCCTTTGAGGACCAAGTCTGCATCCCTTAGTTTGTTCGGGAGAACCGCTTCTCCTGCCTCCACCTACAAAACAAACCTAAGTCAAAAATCTTTAGTGGAACAATAGATAACTCTAAGAAGTAGACTCTCACCTCCCTAAGGAGGATATCCTCTGGCCGACTAGAAGAGGGGCCCTCAGAAATTGGCGTTAAAGCCGGGCGAACCTCTTGCTGAGGCGAATTCGCCTGTTCTCCTGTAATTCCGTGACCCGATGCGTCCTGGGAATTCTTTCTCTTCGTCCTCCTCTCTTGGGAGGACCCTACAGTAGGATCGCCTTTAACCCTATTCTTCGGAGAGGCGACATCCTTTCTCTTCCTTTTCTTTTTCTCCTGCTTAGAAGTCTCAACACGTTTGCTGGATGTTACTTCTTTCTTCTTCCGCCCACGAGGCAAGGGCGGACGAACCTCACCTTCGAAAGAGGCCAAGATGCCCCTAGTGAGATCCAAATCCTCATCCTCCATCGGATTTCCTGCAAGGATAAATTCCAAAGCATGCTCTAGATATCACGACTCAAACCTAAACTAAGTTAGATGCACAAATAAATCCTACCGGTATCTATTATTAAACGACACCTAAGGAGATTTTCCTTGGTCAAGAAGGCATCCATATAAACCTTGGACATCCCCGTCATTGACTTAAAGAGAACCTCCTCTTCTTTTGTCATCTCCTCACAAGCAATATCCGTACGGGAAACCTCCCACTTAGTTCGGACATCCCACTCGGATTTACTTCTGACAAAGAAGAATTTACTCTTCCATCGCTTAATGGAAGTAGGGACTTTACCTAAAAACTTCCTACCGGGACGAGCCGAGAAGTAGTACCAATCGGCATTAGACTCTAAACATAGACTAAACAACATACGAAACCAACGGACAGTCAGATTTACCCCATAGTTCTTAAACACAATAACAAAACCGTTGAGCAATTTCCAAGAATTCGGAGTTAACTGTGAATGACACAAACGATATTCTTCCAGAATTGCTTTAGCAAAGTTTGAAAAAGGAATTCTAAGACTACCCAACAGCGCATCTTGGTAGATGACTATCTCCCCCTCCCTAGGAGAACTTGACCTCTCCCCAAAACATGGAACCCTAACCTCAAACAAAGAGAGATCTATTTCATATTTCTCTACCAAACTGTCAACATCCTTCTGCCCAAGGAGGCTTATGAAGGTGTCAGACCCCCTACCCAGTGCTCTAGAAGCGGATGAATCCTCAAACCCTGGACTGGAACATCCTCAGACCCACCAGAAAACGCGACAGAAACCATAGGTTCAGATGGAAAGGGGATTGAAAGTGGTTGAGAAGTAGCAGGTTCATGAGATTCACGAGAAGAATAGAGGAAGAGGAGGCTCTAGAGTCGCTAGCCATTACCTTAGAAGAAAAAGAGATGAAAAAACACAGAAAACAGAGCTCGCCGGAGAAGAAGAAATTTTGAGAAGAAGATACTATTCGATTTTCAAGATAAACCTTCTCCGCCTTTACAGCTTATATGTAAAGGAGAGATGAACCCCTGACCGTTGGATCCCCGAGTACATCCCGATCTAACCGTTGAACCAAAGGTCCTCAAATCCGGACCGTTCAAATAACCATCATTATTTCTCCTTAAACGATTCAAAATTCCATCTACGTCAGCATACCAAACGCCGCCTGACACGCATAGGTAGCCGCGCCCATCATAATGTTGATAATGCGCACGCCACTCACGTCACGCCACCTTCGCCCTTTAATGCGAAACAGTACGAGAAACACGTGTCTTCTCAGGGAACAATAGGCACTGTACAATGTAAAAAATAGAGCCAACACCATGAAAGACAAAACACATATCCCAACATAGGATCACCAGCGATTATTTCTTGAAGATATCAAAGAATTTATAAGCAAAATGACAAACTTCATTTATTCATGTTACAAGGATAGTTGCAAACCAAAAAAACAAACAAACAAACAACACAACAAGCCCCAGCAAACATTATTTTCCGTCGGAATTCCCTAGTCAACAGTCCACGGATCCATCCGAGGACTCGCTCGGATAAGATTCGGAGGAGATGCACGGACTTCCACAACCGTCGCTGTCCTCGTCATCGCTAGGAAACCCCGGCAAAGCACGTGGGTGAAGATTGGGGTCCACTTCTTTGTGGCATGAATCGCTTCCGAATATTTCAACTTCGAAACGCATGCCCCCTGCATAAGCAAAAACTAGAAGATCCCCCGCCTCAACATCATGATCAACATGAAAGATTTCCCACCCTTCCTCAAAATAGATCTCACCTAAATCTGTGTCAACAGCCAAAAGAGACTTCCATACGCAGCCGTTCGGACCTATCAAATGAACGACTCCAGTCCTCAAGCCCTCTAGATGCTCATAAAAAGAGGTTGGAATTCGCAAATGACAAGAAGACTGAGTGAAAGTGAAGAATTTGAAGAAGGACAAACGTTGAGCCATTATACAAAGATACAAAGATAAACAGAATGAATAAAAATACTACCCATACAAGCTCCTTAAATAGAAAAACCTATTTACACTGTAGGCGAAAATTTCGGAGAAAGATCTACCTCGATTCAAAACAACGAAAAGACAACACAGCAAGTGTCAGTCGCCTATTAAAAGCACGTGCGCCTTATCATCCTAGAGACAAAATCTACACCCACATAGACATACCAACTAAGGAAGATACTTGTTCTCGAACCAAGCGAAGAGTACGCTTAGCTTACTCCTCACTCAGATTTTTCGAACAAGTACACTTTGGGGGGGGGGGGGACTACTGTTACCGAGATATTTGGCAAAACACGTGTCACCTACCTAAATGGCCACTTGTCTCACGCACAGGGCCACGTCCCCCTGGCCAAGTGGCAATATCACCAAATATTCTAGCGAAATTCCGTTCGGCAAATAAGAATGAGGGTTCAACCTACAAACAAATCCGTCGGAATTATAGCAACCTTTTTATCTAGAAACTGTCTCATAAGGGGCTCATAGCCACCTTGGGAAGAAAATATCTAACGCCTCTATAGTAAGTAGATCTTATCCACTTGCCTCTACAGTGGGCAGATATTTTCTACTTACTTACATAGTACCAACACATAGTAGGCACACTAGGCATATATTTTCTTACCGCCTCATGAGATATTTTCTTACCACCTCAGGAGATATTTACTCACCGCCTTATTCACCGCCTCTCCCACCGCCTTTCAGGATATTTTCCTAAACCGCCTTTAATTTGCTATAAAAGAAGAACAATGATAGAAGAAAGGGATCCGGAAAAAATTACACAAAGAACTAACCTATGTCTAAGACTTTCTTCTCACAAGTTTTCTGACTTAAGCATCGAAGTTAAATCCGGGCAGAAAGGCCCAATTCCGATCACTTCTCTCTCCCTTTTACAGATTTATCCCAAAGTAAAGAGCGGACAATTCCGATCGGCATTCCGGAGCATCCCCTGTTCAGAATCTAAAGTAAGCGTCTACATCAATTATAAATTTCAACTTTTTGTCAAAGGCTGAGACCAGATCACGAGGCAACAGTAACCAAAGCGTGAGGTGGACCAGTTTTTGGCATCAACAATATATATATATATATATATATATATATATATATATATATATATATATATATATATATATATATATTAACGTGATAACATGCGGTTGACTGTATGCACTATGCATTCCCAGTTGCCTCCCATTTAGCCCCATAGAGCATGTTTGAAGAATTTCTATCTGTACTGATGGGAAGATCATCAAAAAATAATCTAGCATGTCCATTTTCATACAATTTGGTTACCGTTTGGTCCTCCCACTTAACGGCTGAAATTCTGGGCCGTTCAGATTTCTATAAAATAAGAACCGTTAAATGGAGGACCAAAAGGTTACCAAATCGTATGAAAATGGACATACTAGCTTATTTTTCGACGATCTGCCCATCCATACGGTTGGAAATCCTTCAAACATGCTCTAGGGGGCCAAATGGGAGGTGACAGAGAATGCACAGTGTTATAGTCGACGGTATAATATCATGACTATATATATATATATATATATATATATATATATATATATATATATATATACGGGCATGCTACAATAAGACCGGCCGGAACACTGTTCCAGTAAGGTCACCTCCCATTTTGGCCCTTGGAGCATGTTTTAAGGATTTCCAACCGTATGGATTGAAAGAACATCGGAAAATAAGCTAACATGTCAATTTTCATACAATTTGGGAACTTGTAGGGTGTTCATCTTGACAGGTGAAAATTTATAGAAATCCTACCATTCAGAATTTCAAACATTAAGATGAAGACCCTAAGAGTTTCCAAATTATATGAAAATTGACATGTTAGCTTATTTTTTGATGTTCTTTCCATCCATATGGTTGGATTTTTTCAAAACACTGTGCAAGTGGGTCAAATAGAGGCGACCGCACTTGCACAATGATAAGGCTGGCCGCATAGTGGCGTGCCCAATATATATAATATAAATATGATGTGGGTCACGTTTAGTGATTTGAAAACAATGAACAATGAAAGCCAACGAAAGAGAGAATAACTTTTATATATTTTTTTTTAACCCTTAAATCTTCAATACTATGAGAAGTCATAGAGTCAAGCCATATAGTTTATCTGTGATAAAAAATAATAGTTAAAGAAAAACCTGAAAGGTAAAATACAAAAACCCAGTCCTCTTCATATTCTACTAATCTATATAATAGTCTAATATATGCTTTATTTAATTATTTATATTATTAGTAAAAAAATAAAATAATTTTATTTTTGGGTTTGACTAGGATGAGCCTAGGCTACACAAAATTCTGATGGACCAGGTTGGGGCTAACAAAATTTGACTTGAAAGTGGCCTACCCCAGCTTAAACGCATGGGTTGCTTTTTTGAGTCTAGCCCAATCCAGATCCGGCCAAGCCCAACCTATGTCTAGCCCTACCATCTGGAGAATGTTAAGAATCACAACTATCAAATTTTTTTTAAAGTATATAAAATGCCATGTACTCAAGCTTTGAAGTAATTTAAGCAGTGAATTCCTCTTTATCCCTAATTCTCTGTTTTATTGTGTGAGTTGCATGTGTTCCCTGCTTTTCTTCAAACAGTCTCAATCATTCATACATAGTCCTCTGCAATCTCCCAATCTTTCAACCCAGAGAAAAGTGAAATATAAATCTCTCTGTCACTTCAACCAAACACAAATACCAGCATTGATCATAAAATTTATAATTTATCAACCTTATAAAACAAAACATTTACTTAATCCATATCATAAAGAAATTCTCAACTATCAATACTAGACATGTCTAGTTCTCAGAGAACTCTTGTTCGCTTATGAATCCTTTGCGAAAAAAAATAAAACAGTACAAAATCGCCCCAGCAATCGAACAAAGAACCAAACCATCAAAAACCCCAACTATAATCACAACCGTCTTCTCAAAACCAGAAGACTTCTCATTCCCTTTCAAAACCTTAACCCAATAACTATGTCCACTTTCTCCTCTCTCTACCTCTCTAACACCTCCAACCAATCCATAATGCAAGCATTCCCTCCATATCCCATCACCACTGTGCCTGGCTGCGACACATGAACACTCATCCATGCATGAACTCGCACACTCTTCTTTGCTCACATTGATGAGCCTCAATGATGAACTACTTAAAACTGTATCAACTCCATCCAATTCCTCCATCTTTGCTGCTGCATTCCCATTCCCACAGAAACCGTCAGGATCATCATACTTGGACACCAGTGGAACACATGAGCAACTATTAGAGAATGTGCAGATCCCATAGTTCCCACAAGGCAATGGGAGTTCACAAGGCTTGTTACTAGCTTGATATGATGCTTGAAACTCCCGCGTCACAGCAGAGTAGTAGTAAAGTCCCAGATTTCCATCCCTTCTCATTGCCAACAACCTATTTGATTGTTTGCCAGAATGAGACCCTGTGATCAGTGCCACCTTTCTAGAGTTACTATCAAACAGCTTCAATCCCATTGAACCAAGTCTAGCAAAAGAGATGTTTCTCTCTGGCACAAGCTCCCAGTAGGAATACCTCTGGCCTCTCCAGTTCAAGCTAATCCTTAGCATGTCATGCAAGACTTCAAAGGAGTAGTTCAAACAAGTTAATGAAAATGGTGCATTGAGCTGCTGGCCTCTTAGCATGGTGTCAGTGGGGTAGTCAAAGCTCTGCCATTTGGTATAGTTCTTAGCATCCATGAGAACCAAGTTCCCAGTTTTCTCAAGCAACAATCTCTGCTCAATTAGTGTTGATGATCAGCTGAGAGAAGTTGAAAAGTTTAAAATTTAATTTGTGTGGATTTTATGTCTAATATACCTGGACTTGTTGTGAAAATGTAGTGGTTTGCCACCCGACAAGCCCCCTGTCATCATGCACTTGTAAAACTCCATTGCTGGTGAGCTCAAGCACACAGCTCTTTGATGGGGAGAATGGAGAGAAGTGATCAGAAGACCAGACTTTGAGGCCACCCAAGAACACTGCAAGTGAACAGGAGTACAGGTTGTTGGCAATGGCTTCCAAGCTGAGCCCTGCTCTGAAGCTTGGGAGATGCTTCTTCCCGGAGGCAAGGACGAAGGCTCTTCCATGGAGATTGGGGTCATAGGCAGGAGGTATTGATATGGTGATCTTCTGAGGGAAATGGAGGTCTGAGTTGCAGAAGCCATTGGCCAAGAAGAGAAGGTGGAGGAGGAGGTGCAGGCTTTTCAGGGCCATTCTTGTGATCATCAGTCTTTGTTGTTGGTACAGAGAATATTTAGTGCTTAGAGAGCTTTTTGGGAGTGTATGCAATGATTTGTTTGGAGAATTTGTGTTGTGTTTTTCTTCTATGGGCATCAATGGATGCAGACATTGTATATCACTATTCTCACAAGTTGAACAAAGTTGCCATTCTTGGCTTCCACATAAAATGGTGCCATTAAATCAAGGATTAATATTATTTTTGGTCCCTCTACTTTGATTCAATATTTATTTTCGTCCTTGTATTTTAAAAATCTTTGATATGGTCCTTATACTTTGGGGTTTTTGTTCAAATACTTCCCTAGTGCTGATGTGGCAACATATATGACATATGGACTGAATACGGTTAATTTTTTTTATCCTACATGGAATATGCCACATCAGCATGCTACATCATCATTTAAAAAATTAGTTTATTCGAAATCCATTTTGTCATGTCATGTCAGCATGCCACATTATCCTAACCTTGCCACGTAAGTCGCCACATCAGAAATACTAACCACATGTGTTGTCACATCAACACTAGGGACGTATTCGAACAAAAACCCCAAAGTACAGAACTGTATCAAAGATTTTTAAAGTACAGGGACGTAAATGAACATTAGGTCTAAGTATAGGGACCAAAACTGGGGTTTATACTTAAATCAATCATTAAGCTCTTTTTTAAATATTTATTATCTGCTATTATTTTGGTTTCATGGATTTTCAGCCATTAAACATGGAAAATCAGATAAACAAAGAATTGATAGGTGTTATGGGAGAAAAATCTGTTGTACACATGGCACAATCATGGGGCTTTAGGATAATGGAATACTCCCGACCGTTTGGTCATCATTCATCTGCGTAGGAGAAGGTTCCTTCATGCGAGGGAATGAGGAAAAACGTGCGGACACCTGAACCAAACATTCCCCACAACCTATATGCAGAGAGGCCCGTACATGCATTGATGATTCGCCATTACTTGTTTGTAGAGAGACAAGTGTCTGCGCCGGTGTCAGAGGCAGCATCCCACGACTAATCTTTTGATAGAGACCCATGAAGTAATAGAGGTATAGAGGGGAAAGGTGAAGAGAAAGAGGGGCCTCTCTCGCGAGAACTCACCTTTATCCTCAAAGTAGAGCTCTCTCCTCCTCCTCTCCCTAAGAAAACCTATCTCCTTATTTTTTTCCTTATGGCGACACTTAGAAATTCTCTCTTTAAGCTCTCTCCCTCCTCCTCCATCTACTTCCACAAACTAGATCGTCGGAGGGTCCGGGGAGTAATCACTAGACTTTCCTTGCAAGGATGAAAGCCCGCCAAATGGATACCATCTTCCTCTCTCGACGATGATATCCTCGAAGTCCAAGGATGCTCCAACCATTTCTCCTTTCCTTTTAGCAACAACCACTAAGGCCGAGCATCACTTCCTCGACGTCACTCCCTTGTCTCTCTAAGTTGATCTGATCAGAGCACGGATCTCAAGGACCCTTCCAACATCAATTTATTTCACTCAATTTTCCCCATTTTGCTTGCAAATAAAAGAGAACATAATAAAAAAATCTATTATTTTTATTTATATTATTTTATTTTAATTCTAATTTTTACTTCATTTTAAGGTGGCTATCATGTCACACTCGCGCATGTTATATAGCTACTTTTGATAGCTGGATAGTCACAAGCACATAGTATCTGGTGTAGAATTTTCATATGCCTACTTTCTTTTTATTTTTTTCGTTGCACATTTTCTCTAATTACCAATAGACTTATTTTGTAAATGGTTATTATTAATTTGTAGGATTTTTCTCCTTTATATGATTGAAAAAAGTTATACACCAGTTGTCATATGTATAATCCAAAAAGAAATTTTATTTCTACATTTATGCCTGCAAGATTCTACTCCCTACACCAAATCATTAAAATAAAAAATTATTTTAAAAAAAAATCATGTTTTTAAGGGATAAAAAATAGTTTTTTATAATAACCAAACCACTAGAGAAATTTTCAAGTGGTGTGCAAGGAAAAACTATTCTCCAGAATGTGATTGATAATCACAACAATTAAGATTTAAATTACTATTTTAAAACAAACAATTTTAAACTATGATCTAAGTTATATAAATTACTAAAACAAACGAGTGTTATAAGATAAAAAAGAATAATCTCATTTCAATCAAGTGAAATTACTAAGTATTTGATTTCATGGTTTTTTTTTTTTTTGGAACTTTTTAGAATTTTCACCATTATCATCTAAATATCCATTGATGATATGTGGAATCAGCTTTTCCTTAGGATCAGAGCTGAACTAGATCAACTAGTGAGATATGATCGAGATGGTATCTTCTTGATGTTGGCAGGTCAACGTAAAGACGGGAGGTGGTCGAGTAAATTTCAAGATTGGGTCGGTTTTGGACACGTTTCGGTATTTTGGTCATAACTTTGGCTACCGATATCGAATTCGCGTGCTCAACCACAATTCAGAAAGCTCGTCTCCACGCGCACTAGACCCTTCCTTCATCCTCAAATTCCACTGTTTCCCCGTCGTTTCTTTATTTTTCGGTGTTTTTTGCTATTTTTGATAATATTCCGTATGCCAATTTAGGATAGGATATGAATCTGATTTGAACTCGGATTTTTAGGAGTTATCTGATTTGTTTAGTTATTTTAGGATTAGATAAGTTTTTCTAGTGAACTAAATTTGCCGATTTGGGCAAATTTAGATAAGAAGATAGATTTTTTAGGTTATTTAGGTTAGTTTTTTTGAAGCTATTTAAACCCGGCTTGTGGGTTGAATTTTAGTCATTGATTATTGAATAATATTTTTCCTTTGAAGTTTCAGAGACTTTCTTCTCTGTTTATCTTCCCTTTTTCTTGTTCTTTTGTCAATCCCCCCTCGTTACCACTACCTGCAGGTTAATCACTACCCTGCCTGGCTTCACTTCTTCAGCTGGAAACAGGAAAAAAGAACAGTGAGGATAACTCCTTCCACTGCTGAAGTCTGATAGCTAAAGCAATTTGCAAGGAAAGTCCGGGGTCTATCTCTGGACTCTCTGACGATCAAGTCAGTCAAATGAGATCAAGGAGAGGAGGAGAAAGATCTTCGATCTCTCTCAATGGAATTCAATGAAGAAATTGGATAAAAAGGTGAGTGGAGAGTGAGTTAGGAGCGATAGTGAGAGAGATCTCTGAAAGAGCTGGAGCTTACAGGGTGGTTCAAGATCTGAGAAGAACGTCTAGTGCTCTCTTTGATTGACTCTTTTCATACCTTCTTAGAGGTTGTTAGACTGTTGGAGGTAACTTGGACGCCAAGCCATTTCTTGGGCGCCAAGTAAGCATCAGCTTAGTGCCAGCTCAGGTGGAGCTTGGCATCTTAGAGAAGCTTGCTCGCAACCCCTCGGATGCTTTCTTGAAGCCTTTGTTCACTATTATTTGGTTATAGGGCCATTTTGGATATTTTAATCTTCCAATCATGTACGGTGAGATTATAGCCGGTCTGAGGATTACCGGGCCAACCTTTCTAGGCCCGTTGAAACTATCACTAGTCGGAGTGGTTTGAAGCAGACATGAAGGTAGCCATGGACAACTACCTTAGCTTCGAGGATTTTGAAGCCGTGAAGAAGGAGATAACGACTTAAGTGATATACGACCCCCATGCTTCTAAAGAGTTCCAAGACTGCTTTATCAAGAGGCCTTGTCTGGAGTTGAGGATGGTAACAAGATCCTCCAAGGAGTCACCCGCAGTCATCTTGAGCTCGACTTCACAACTCTAGAGTATCGAGAAGCTCTGGTCTATCTATCTCCCCCAACTCCCGAGTCTGATGATGTTGAAGGTGAGGCTGCTACTGTTTTTGCTGAGTTGGTGCAACTGGGGCATAGTGAGTTCACTGCAGTCAGCCTAGAGGACCCTCTTGCCGAGTCAGACACACTTCTGGAGTTGAGTGCAACTTCTTTGGTCACAACACAACCTGTTGTTGGAAATAAAGTAGAAGATAATGGAGGGAAGAAGAAAGGTAGATGAACCAAACAGGCTTCAAGGCACGAAGATGACAACGCTTTCTTTTAGACGAATTTCTCCCCCTCTGATTACAATCACGATTGCAACGGGGTGTGTGAGAAAACGCCTTCAGGATACAATGAAGCCCTTTGATTGTTGTTGAAATGCGAACTTGCACTATTCGTTTCAACCCGGAAACACTCTTGAATTTGTCTTTGATAATGTAGAGAAAGAGAGATAAGAATGAAAGAGAGTGAGAGAATAGAGTATGAAAATTTGATGATCTTGCAACACATAAGGCTAGGCTATATATAGAGTCTCAAGAGGCTTCATCATGAGACACATCTCTTGGCAACATCCTTTTATGAAAGGGAACACCCTTTGGCAAAAGGTCACAAATGAATGGTAACATCCTTTCATAAAAGGGAACACCCTTTGGCAAATAGTCATACATGAAAGGTAACATCCTTTCATGTGTCTTTTGGTGAAAAAACCTTTAGCCTTAACAACTTTTGGACTAGTAACCCTTCAATAATAATGAAAGGGGATATCCTTTCATATTCAACTCAAACACCATTTCATATCTCACTTTAACTCTCAATAAAACCATGAAAAATACTATTGAAAATATCCAACAATCCTCCCCTATTTTCAATATTATGGAAATTAGAATTTATAATATAATATATACCGATTCGAAAACAAAACAACGATGAAAAACGATACATTATCAATGGATTTAGTACATAGGTGATAAGTGTCTTTTGGACTTGAACTTTCACTTAGTATAAACAACTCAAAGCTGTATCAAGGTACTATGGTGAACGGATCTTGAACCAAGGACCCTTGTAGATAAGCCGGAGATGTCATACATACTTCATCCGTAAAAAGAGTGTTTCCTTGCCTCGCACATTTATGGCCTTGTGCTCGATATCCTGATTTCAAGAGTGCTCACAAATGTTGGTCAAACATTCATAGGAAGCGGCCCCACTTCCTCACTCTTATAGGTAAATTCTTTTTAAGCAAGCCTGCGAGTTGCTTTTATGGATTTATTAAGGATCATACTCCAACCTCTCTCATGCAGACCCTGACACTACTCTCTTGTCATGACTCATGAGGCTATAATTTAGTGTCATGCTAAACCAACTTTTTAACTTGTTTGTACCCATTGAACTTAGTCTATAATTTCAAGAGCTTAAGTTGGGTTCCCGTTAAACATGGTTGAGTTACATATTGACCTTAGCCCCATTCTTTTAGATGTCTTTAAAATCATCTCTTTAGCTAGTCCTTTCGTCAAAGGATCCGCTAGATTTGCCTTCGACTTTATATAGTCGAGTGTAATTACTCCCTTCTTGAGTAATTGTCTTAAAAATTGGTGTCTAAGACTCAAGTGTCTTGACTTTCCATTATAAGACTTACTTGAGACTTTATATAGCGTTGACTTGCTATCACAATTAATCATAACCGTAGGGGTAGGCTCTTTCCAAAGAGGCATGTCTATAAGTAAGTTTCGAAGCCACTCAGCTTCTTTACATGCATCGGCTAATGCTATGAATTCGGATAACATAGTTGAATCAGAAATGCAGGTCTGCTTCTTAGAACCCCAAGATATCGCGGCACCTCCTAAAGTAAAAATCCATCCAAAGAGTTGACTTGGATTTTGACTCTATATTATTCCAACTAGCATCGCTATACCCTTCTAGTACAAAGTAGGGATATCCTCGGTAATATAAAACCATAATCCATGGTTTTCTTGGTAGCAAAAGAACTCTTGAAACTGCTTTCCAATGTTCTTCTCCTGGATTGCTTGTAAATCTACACAGCATTCCTACAGCATAAGCTATATCGGGTCTTGTGCAATTCATTGCATACATAAGACTCCCAACCACACTCGCATACTCTAATTGAGATTTTTAGCGACCATTATTTTTCATTAACTTAATATTCGGATCAATGGGAGTAGAAACTGGATTTCGATCAAAATGATCGTAACGCTTAAGTATCTTTTCAATGTAATGGTGCTGTGAAAGCATCAATCCATTTTCTTTTCTAAGAATTTTAATCCCTAAAATTACATCCGCCTCCCCAAGATCTTTCATATCAAAGTTAGAAGACAAAAATAATTTTGTCTCTTCAACACATGCAAGATTAGATCCAAAGATCAACATGTCATCAACATAAAGGCATATAATCACTGTAATGTTGTTATGAGATTTATAGTATACACACTTATCTGCATCAACAACATTAAAACTATTGGATAGGACTATTTGATCAAACTTCTCATGCCATTGCATAGGTGCTTGTTTCAAGCCATAAAGAGATTTCACAAGTTTACAAACTTTCTTTTCTTGGCCTGGAAGAACGAACCCTTCAGGTTGTTCCATATAAATTTCCTCCTCTAGGTCACCATTTAGGAAAGCCGTTTTTACGTCCATTTGATGGACAACCAACTGGTGAATAGACGCTAAAGCGACTAACATTCGAATTGTAGAAATTCGAGCTACAGGAGCATATGTATCAACATAGTCTATTCCTTGTCTTTGTTTATACCCCTTTGCAACTAATCTTGCTTTAAACTTATTTATTGAACCGTCAGGATTCAATTTCCTCTTAAAGATCCATTTGCAACCAATAGGTTTGGATCCAGGAGGAAGGTCAGTTATAATCCAAGTTTGATTTGACAATAACGAGTTCATCTCATCATTAATAGCTTCTTTCCAAAAAAGAGCATCTCTAGATGTGACTGCTTCTAGAAATGTTGTAGGATCATCATCTACATTCATGACATATAGGGTTTTATCCTTTATATCTTGTCTATTTCCTTGAACAAGGTAAACAATGAAGTCTGGTCCAAATTTCTTCTCAGTTCTTTGTCTCTTACTCCTTTTAGGTTCAAAGTCTATAGGAGTATGAGAATCAGAAGAGATGTCCTCTATATCTCTAGAAGTAGATTCAGGACCCGTATTTTCTAAACTAGAAGTATTAGATTTAAATAAGTGCTCAAAGAATTCTACATTAACAGATTCAATAATATCATGAGATTCTAAATTTAAAAATCTGTATGTAGAGCTATGCATAGAATATCCAATGAAAACACACTTATATGTCTTAGTTCCTAGTTTAGGTCTTTTAGGGTCGGGTTTCCTTACATAAGCAAGACAACCCCACACCCTAAGTCTACTAAGATTAGGCTTACGATTATGCCAAATTTCATATGGAGTAGTATTCCTCTTTTTTAAGGGAATCCTATTTAAAATATAACAAGCATATAATATTGCTTCTCCCCAAAGTGAAAGAGGCAATCCAGAGCTAAGTAACATGGCATTTACCATCTCAGTCAAAGTCCTATTTTTTCTTTCAGGAACTTCATTTTGTTGTGGCGTATAAGGCGCCGTAACTTGATGGATAATTCCATGAGTTTCACAAAATTTTGTAAACTCGGTTGGGTAGTATTCACCTCCCCTATCGGATCTAAGGACTTTAATTTTGCGGTTGTGTTTGGTTTCAACTTCCGCTTTGAAGACTTGAAATTTTTCAAAGACTTCACTTTTAGCCTTTAGAAGATATACATATGTGTATCGTGAACAATCATCAATAAAGGTTAGGAAATATTTATTTCCACCTTTTGTTTCATTATTTTTAAGATCACATACATCACTATGTATAAGTTCTAGTAATTCTGAAGACCGTTCAATAGATTTGAATGACTTCCAAGTTATCTTTGCTTGTACACATATTTGGCATTTATCATATTTATCATCATTGCAATTAGAAATTAATCCTAAGTTAGACATGCATTTAATTGAACCATAATTAACATGCCCTAGTCTACCATGCCATAAAGAAATAGAATCAACAGTATAAGCAGAAGAGATAGTTTCATTTAAATTAAACCTAATCATACCGTTATAAGAGTACCCTTTTCCAATGAACACACCATTCTTAGACAAGATAAACTTGTCTGACTCATACACCAGCTTGAAGCCCCTCTTATTGAGTAGGTCTCCGGATACAAGATTTTCACTCATGTCAGGTACATAGAATACATTTATTAGAGTAATAAATTTTCCTGATGTAAACTTCAATTCCACAGTGCCTTTGCCAATAACTTTAGTGCGGAGATTATTTGCCATCTTGACTTTCATTCCATCACTAGATTCCTCGTAAGTCTTGAAGAGACTACGATCCTTGCAAATTTGGATTGTTGCTCCAGTATCAAGCCACCATCCATTGGCAATGCTAACTGAGTTTGCTTCAGTCACTGTTGCTATCAATTGTTCATCTTCAACCATGTTAGCTTGATTCTTCAAACTTTTCTTATGGAGACGACAGTCTCGCATAAAATGGCCGGGTTTGTTGCAGAAGTGACAATTTCCCTTCTTCTTGGTACCTTGCTTTTTGAAATCCTTATCATTCCTTGGCTTGAGCTTGGACTTGTTTTTGTTCCCCTCAACCATATTTGCCTTGGAATGATGATTCTCTATCGACTCATCTTTCTTCTCACGAATGCGAGAATCTTCTTCTATACGAAGGTGTCGAAGTAGAGATTCTAGAGTATGACTCTTCTCTTCATACTTAAGCTTCTTCTTGTAGCCATTCCAAGTTGATGGGAGTTTTGCAATAATCACACCAACTTGGAAATCTTCCACAAGGGTAATACCAGCAGTTTTAAGATCACTAACGATAAGTTGTAAATTATGAACTTGTTCTAGTATTGACTTATCGTTAGTCATCTTAAAATCAATGTAATTGCCAATTAAAAACTTTTGATTACTTGCCTCTTCAATACGGTATTTGTTGTCCAAAGCACTCCATAATTCCTTGGCAGTTCCAATTGAGCGGTGTGCATTGTATACTGAGTTTGAAAGAGCATTGAGAATGTGTCCTCGACACAAGAATTCGTCCTCCTTCCGCTTACGCCATTTCTCCTTGTCTGCTTCTGTCTCATTGTCCAATGATGCCGGAATAGGCTCGAGATCGTCACTTAAGACATATGCCAACTTTAGTGTTGTAAGGAAGAAAAGCACTTTCTCTTGCCACCTAGTGAAGTTGTGTCCATCAAAACGATCAAGGCAGACAAGGTCTTGATTCATGACTTGGATGGATTGAGCAACGGTTGCCTCCATTATCCAAAAATTCGTCTAAAAATTGTTGGAAATAGAGTAGAAGATAATGGAGGGAAGAAGAAAGGTAGATGAACCAAACAGGCTTCAAGGCACGAAGATGACAACGCTTTCTTTTAGATGAATTTCTCCCCCTCTGATTACAATCACGATTGCAACGGGGTGTGTGAGAAAACGCCTTCAGGATACAATGAAGCCCTTTGATTGTTGTTGAAATGAGAACTTGCACTATTCGTTTCAACCCGGAAACACTCTTGAATTTGTCTTTGATAATGTAGAGAAAGAGAGATAAGAATGAAAGAGAGAGTGAGAGAATAGAGTATGAAAATTTGATGATCTTGCAACACATAAGGCTAGGCTATATATAGAGTCTCAAGAGGCTTCATCATGAGACACATCTCTTGGCAACATCCTTTTATGAAAGGGAACACCCTTTGGCAAAAGGTCACAAATGAATGGTAACATCCTTTCATAAAAGGGAACACCCTTTGGCAAATAGTCATACATGAAAGGTAACATCCTTTCATGTGTCTTTTGGTGAAAAAACCTTTAGCCTTAACAACTTTTGGACTAGTAACCCTTCAATAATAATGAAAGGGGATATCCTTTCATATTCAACTCAAACACCATTTCATATCTCACTCTAACTCTCAATAAAACCATGAAAAATACTATTTAAAATATCCAACACCTGTCTCACCCGGGTTACTACGCGGGACAAAATAACTAACCGCTCTCCCGAGGTCATCACTATCCGAGTTCTAGTTCTAACTTTTGACTGTCATATACTCTTTCTTTTTTTTCAATCTCTTTGTAACTTTTGATGAGATATAACAATTTTTGCACTTAATGACATCACACATCCTTTTCCTAGTCTCAAATTAGTTACTTTTCTAAGTAATCAAAGAAATTTCTCATGAGTCTGTCCCCAAGAAAGTGCCCTACGTGTCTTCCTTATATTGGCAGGATCACATGTTGATATTCCTTAATCTTTAGGCAATAAGTGTTTCCTTGTAATGCCTAGTCAACGAACATGCTATAAATAAGACTTGATAGAGTGGGACTCCTCATCTTCAATAGCTCCTAAGTTCCCTTCCATAACCTTCTAGGTTGTGCCCCCAATTCATTCAAACAAATCTTTATTCCATCCGTAAAGAATGAAAAGAGGTAGAGCCCCCCATTCTCCGTGGAAGGCGACCCTGGGGTTGACTTGCTTTGCTCTTTGAATTTTCAAATTCATGCTTGCGTGGAAGGACAGAGCAAGTCATTTGCCCTTTGATTCTTCCAACCGTCCTATAATTTGAATGTGGTTTGAAGTAAGGGCAAGTTACCAAGTCTTCCACATAGATTTTTAATAAATTGACACCTTTTTCGGATGCTCGTCCTACCCTTCTAGTGGCTTTACGGAGGTTGTCCTGTTGTTCCTCTTATATGGGCTACTTTGAAAGTAAAGGGCAATGACCTATATTGGCTCTGGAGAGGTTCCACAGGATTTCAGCTGGGGTACTGCGTCTTGCACGTAGAGAATTTTCATCCATCAAGTCTATGAGCTATATACTATATTGATGGAGGTTGTTTATATTAAAAAAAATATATATATATGTCTCAATTCTATGAGGATTAAATTTCTAATCCTAAGAAATTTAATCTATCATAATCTTGGCCAAATCAGGATTTGATAAGATGTTGAAATATATCCTAAAATAAAAGGGATAAATTCCATAATAGCCCGAGAACACATATCTCGAAGAAGATCTCAAAACTTAGGATCACCCGGAAACACATATCTCGAGGCGGATCTCAAATCTCAGGATCATCCAGGAACACATATCTCGAGGCAGATCTCAAGGATTATCGAGGAATATATACCCTGGGACGAATCCCAGAAAATAATAATAATATAAAAATTAATAATAATAAATAAATAAAATACCAATCCCAAATATATATATATATATATATATATGTTATCAAAATTTAAGTAAATTAAATAAATAATTAATTATTAATTTTAGGATAAGGATGAAGGATTTGATCTCATCTATCATCCCTGATAGTCGGGGAGGTTGAGGATTCCTCGGACCATCTCGCGGAGTAGGGGAGGAGTTTTGAAAAAGACAAACAACGGGGATACAAGAAAGAAGGAGAAGAGACGACAGGAAGCTCGTAAGGAGACAACCAAGAAGAAGAAAAAGACAGAAGACAGAGACAGAAAGAAAGAAGAGAGAAGGAAAGGTAAAAATAATAAATATATCCTTTTCTCTCTTTATCGTGAACCCACCCCCGTGCCGGAGCAAAAAAAAAGGGAGAAGAAGAAGGGGAAACCAGCCCCTGTAGGGCTGTCCACCCCCTGGAGGGAGCTGTCCGCCCCTCACTGTTGCCTCGCCGCCTACACAAATCCGCAGATCAGCCCAGCCGCCAGATCCGCCCATGCTCTGCCCTCAGCCGGCCACACGCGCGCCCCAGCCTTGATCCGCCACAGCGTCGCCCGGTGAAGCTAGCTGCGCGCTGGCTTCGCCAACGACCAAGCCGCCAGATCAAGCGCCCACACCCGGCCGCTTCGCCACCGCGCCCAGCGTAGGTAGAGCGCGCCTTGAAGCAGCCGCGAGCAGCACACGCGCAGCAGCGCATAAACGGCAGCGCGGCAGCAGCAGCGCCACGAAGCCTGCACGCGTGCGAGCCACATCGCCCCTCCCAGATCTGCCTTGTAGCGGCGTTGTCCTTCTTCCCGCCGCCCGAATGCGGTTTCCTGACGGCAGTTGGCTTCACCGCCCCAAGCACCACCTCTGCGAGCCAGCGCCCCAGCAGGCTAGCACCGCCCTGCGAGCCCGGCCGCGAACACCTGTCGCCCAAACTGCTTGCTACTGCTTGGCTGCCCGGCACCTCCACCTTTCTTTGCCCCAACTTCCCATTTGGATTTGCCGCATTTATTCTTGATAGCCTAGAAGTTATTCTTCTTTATTCTTTGTGAAGAGGCTTTGTAGAAATGAAATTCGCCCATTGTTGATGCTGACTTGGTTGCTGATTGAAGACCTTGGATGCTGATGATGGATGCTGATCATGGATGCTGATCATGGATGCTGACTTGGTTGCTGATTGAAGACCTTGGATGCTGATCATGGATGCTGACTTGGTTGCTGATCGAAGACCATGGATGCTGATTTACAAGATGCTGATTAAATAGAGGCTGAGTAAATGAATGCTGATTAAAATGGATGCTGTTGAAGGCCTGGACACTGAATTCAAGAATGGATGTTGATTTAAAAGGTGCTGATTAAATAGAGGCTGAGTAAATGAATGCTGATTAAAATGGATGTTGTTTTCCTCTTGATGCCGCTAATTGTTTTTGGTGATGCTGCCGATGTGTTGTTGTTTGGGGCTGTTGTTATTGCTGAAATTTGCTGCAAGATAGTGCTGAAACTTGCTGCAAGAAAGTGCCAAAATTTTGCTGCAAATAAAGGAATGTTATTGCTGAAATTTGCTGCGGAAAGGTGCTGAAATAACGGAATGCTATTGCTGAAATTTGTTGCAAGAAGGCGCTGAAATTTGCTGCAAATAAAGGGATGCTGCTGCTGAAATTTGTTGCAAATGATGATGATGCCGCTGAAGAAGCCGACGTTGAATGTTGTTAATTGTTGCTAACATGATAATGGATGCTAACTAATAAAAATTCAGAATTGTTGCTATTACAATGTTGATTTGTTGCATGAATGTGTGGGTGCTTGTATAAAATTAAAGCCCTTAAATACAGAGGGAACCATGTCAAAATTTCCTAAAAAAGAAGCTGTCATTGACTGATGAACAAGAAAAAAAAAATTGCTGGAAACTGCTGTAGGGATGGCTGCTGAAAATTTCTGAAGAATTGTTGAATTGCTGCAGAAATAGCTATTATAAAGGCCTGTTTTCAAAAATTCATAACTCCGGCCTGGAAACTCCGATTGTGGTGAGATCTGCGAAGCTAAAAACTAGATATTCACATCTTCAATAGTCATATACAGTGTAGACCCTTTCGGTCGCCCATTCGGCTCGAATTTTAATAAATAAAATGGTCAATTCCAGCAATTCTGCCACCAGCAATGCTGATTACCCATATTCAAAAATTCGTAACTCTTGCCTGAGAACTCCAATTGTGGTAAAATCTGTGGAGCTGGAAACTAGATATTCAGATCTTCAATAGTCATATACAGCATAGACCCTTTCGGTGGCCCAGTCAGTGCGAATTTTAATAAATAAAAGGGTAATTACAGCAATTCTGCCACCAGCAATGCTGAAAGACCCATTTTCAAAAATTCATAATTCCGGCCTGAGAACTCCGATTGAGGTGAAATCTGTGGCGTTAGAAATTAGATATCTAATATTCAACAGTCATATACAGCACAGCCCCTTTTGGTGACCCAGTCGGCGCAGATTTTGATAAATAAAAGGGTCGATTTCAGCATTACTGCCACTAACAATACTAAAGACCCATTTTCAAAAATTCATAATTCCTGCTTGGAAACTCCGATTGAGGTGAAATCAGCGGCACTGAAAATTAGACATCCAGATCTTCGATAGTCATATGTATCACAGACCCTCTCGGTAGCCCGGTCAGTGCCTATTTTGGTGGAGAAAAAGGCTAAATCTTGCAGTCTGCTAGACTTCCCAATCTTTCTAACAGCACCTACTGGCGGCCCAAGTAGGTGCAGTTCTGGGTAGAAAAGGAAACAAATTGGCGGATCGGGCAATGTGAATCCTAGTCACTATCCCATTCCAAATTTCAAAGCACAAGGCGGCCGGCGGATTGTTCCAAATGGCGGGGCACAGATTCCGAGGCGGAAGGCGGTGTCATAAATAAATAAGCAAATATATATATATATATATATATATATATATATATATATATATATATATATATATATATATATATATATATATATATATATATATATATATGTATATGCTGATATGTAACAAGTCATTTTATATTGCAATGAATAAGATTATTCTTTCTCATTATCTCTACTTGTACTTTTACCCTTAATCGGAGGTTCCCAAGACACTGTCTGGGGTAATTAATAATAGAGGCTTGCCCCTATTAGGAATAAAAGAACCCACAAACAAACAAAAATGATATTTTTGCTTCGATATATCATTTGGTGTCTTCATGATATCAGGCGCGTATTTTCAATCCCACAAATTCTGGCACGCCCGGTGGGGACATATTCCTCCTCCCATCTTTGAGGCAAAAGTACAAGTAGAGATAATATTTTATATCTTATAAAAGAAAACTGACGTTGTTGATCTCCTTATTGCAGAAGGAATGGCATTCAAGAGTTCAACTGCACTAGGAAGCCCGAAGCTCACCATATTCTTCGGAGAAGGAGCTGAGGTTCAACTACCGAACTGCACCTTCAACACCGGAGCTGCCGGAGCTGAGCTAAGTTTTGGCACGATCTCGGATTCGGTGTAATTCGTGAAGAGACATGCACCTTTGGAGGAGAAGCTGATAGTCCCGCGACTTCCATCCAGAGGCCGTCGCCCGAATGTGATCGCCCCTCCATCCAAAGAGGACACTGTTAATGAAGAACCAACAAGAG
The DNA here is from genome assembly GCA_026586065.1 of Dioscorea zingiberensis. NCBI lineage: Eukaryota > Viridiplantae > Streptophyta > Magnoliopsida > Dioscoreales > Dioscoreaceae > Dioscorea > Dioscorea zingiberensis. The sequence goes on from CM048818.1 coordinate 35,582,174, forward strand.
TATCTGCTTTCAACAGGCTATCCCGTCCTAAAAGGGTAGTCTCTTTGGAGGAAGATGATGATGAACCCGCATTCACCATTACAGCAAAGGGTCGGGAAAGTGGAATCTTCCACTCATTTGATGAAGACACACCGAAGAAGAAAAGTGTGTTTTCAAGGCTCACACAAAGGAAAGTCAAAATTCCAAAACAAAAGCTAGATTTTGTGTCATTCCAAGGACACAGGAATGATCAGAGGGGTTCCTTCAGTAACTCGTTTGAACCACTCAGGCTTGTGAGGAAGAACAAGCTGAAAAGTGCGCCACTCGAGCTCGAAGACGGGGGGGCAAGCAACAATCGACGAGCTGGTTAAAGTTAACTTGGGAAGCGATGAGGACCCGAGGTCGACCTTCCTAAGCACGCAGCTGTCTGAAGAAGAAAAGACATCCTTCAAAGCCCTTTTAAAGGAGTACATTGATTGCTTTGCATGGAACTACAATGAGATGCCAGGGTTGGATAAGGAGGTAGCTGTTCACAGACTGGCCATCGACCCTAATGCCACCCCAATCAAACAGGCACCAAGGAAAATGAAATTTGACCTGGAAGAAAGGGTAATAGAAGAAACGAAGAAGCTGATTAAAGCAAATTTCATCAGGGAGGAAAAATACCCTAATTGGGTAGCCAGCATAGTCCTTGTGAAAAAGGAAAATGGCCAAATACGGATATGTGTGGACTTCATAGACCTGAACAAAGCATGTCCAAAAGATGATTTTCCCCTTCAAGTTATGGAGATCATGATCGACAACACCTCAGGGTACGAGATGTTCTCCTTTATGGATGGGTACTCTGGATACAACCAAATCAAAATGCATCCAGATGATGAAAAACATACAGCCTTCCGGACACCCATGGGCATATACTGTTACAGAGTAATGCCATTTGGTCTAAAGAATGCGGGGGCAACTTATCAAAGAGCCATGACCAGGATATTTGATGATCTGAACCATAAAATCATCGAATTCTATGTGGACGATCTCGTGGTCAAGACAAATTCAAAAGACAAACATCTTGAAGATCTGAGGACAGTTTTCACAAGACTCAGAGAATACAAGTTGAAAATGAACCCCATGAAATGTCCCTTCGGAGTCCTATCTGGGAAATTCTTGGGCTTCATCGTAAGGCATCGAGGGATAGAAATAGACCCTTCCAAGATAAAGGCGATCTTAGAAATGCCGCCCCCTCAAACACTGAAGCAGCTGCGATCATTTCAAGGACGCCTGGCCTATATCAGAAGGTTCATCTCCAACTTGTCCGGAAGATGTAAGCCTTTCTCCAAGCTGGTCAAGAAGAACACGCCATTCAAATGGGATGATGAATGCCAGAAAGCTTTTGAAAGACATCAAACAGTACTTGCTGAGTCCACCGGTGTTGGCGGCCCCAATCCCCGGAAAACCGTTGATTTCATATACTGCAGCATTGGAAGGATCATTGGGAGCTATGCTGGCCCAGAACAATGAAGAGGGCAAGGAAAATGCACTTTACTACCTCAACAGGATGTTGATAGGAGCTGAGAGTAAATATACCCCCATTGAAAAACATTGTCTAGCTCTAGTGTTCGCAGTCAAGAAGTTGAGACACTACTTGCTAGCACATAAAGTCATACTCATATCAAAAATTGATTCTCTCAAATATCTCATGACGAGGCCATTGCTCACGGGAAGACTCGCAAAATGGGCGTTGATTCTGATGGAATTTGATATAACATACACTCCACAAAAAGCTATTAAAGGGCAGGCGTTGGCAGACTTCCTAGCAGTACATCCCCTCCCTGATGATTCACCACTTAATTATGATCTCCCTGATGAAGAGACATTAACAGTGGAAGAAGCAAGGTGACGACTATATTTTGATGGAGCATCATCTATAAAGCCTGCACTCATGTCCCAAATTCCATAAATAAAAGCTGGGATAGGGCTTGTGTTCGTCACACCGGAAGGGGGAATACTCAGATATGCTCTCTCCCTTACGGAGCTATGCACAAACAATGAGGCAGAATCTGAAGCTCTCATAGCTGGTTTGGAATTGGCAATCCAAATGGGAATCCAACACATACACATATTTGGAAACTCACAACTCATAATCAAGCAAGTCGAAGGAGACTATAAGATATATAAACCCGAACTTCTTAAATATCACAAGAAGGCCAAAGATCTGATGAAGAAAATCTCCCAAGTACAGTTGAGGAGGGTTCTAAGATCAGAAAATGGAGAAGCTGATTCTTTGGCAAAAGTTGCAAAGGAGCTAGCAAATCCAGATTATGAAGGAATCCATATAACCATAAGAAATAGAAGGCCCATAAGTACGATCCTTGATGATGATGAAGAGGAAAGTGCTGGGAGCAAAGCGGAAGTCTTCACCCTCGAAATGCCAGAGGAAGATTGGAGACAACCGTTTATAGAATATTTGAAATATGATAAACTCCTAGAGGATAAATCGAAAGGTCTTCAGATAAAGCGAAGAGCCTTAAGATTCACCCTCATAAATGACATATTATACTGCAGGTCATACGATCAATTACTCCTGCGATGTCTCTCACCTGAAGAAATTCAAGAAGTCATGCATGATATACATTCCGGAATATGCGGTGCACACCAATCCGGACCCAAGGTGCGACTCAAGATCAAGCGCTTGGGGTATTACTGGCCAACCATGGTTGGAGATTGCATCAATTATGCCAGAAGATGCCATCTATGCCAGATACATGGAGATTTTATTCATCAACATCCGAATCCTCTGCACCCTACAGTCTCGTCATGGCCCTTCGAGATATGGGGAACGGATGTAGTCGGTCCCATTGAACCTCCATCATCTTTGGGACATCGGTTCATATTGGCTGCAACAGATTACTTCTCCAAGTGGGCAGAAGCAATTCCACTAAGAGAAGTCAAGACTGAAAACGTCATCAAATTCTTCAGGGAGAACATCTTATACAGATTTGGAACTCCAAGAAGAATTATTTCAGATAATGGCCCCGCCTTCAGAAGCTTCAAAGTCGGGAGATTTGCACAGCACCATAAAATAGACTGGAGATATACCTCCATCTATAATGCTAGAGCGAATGGGTTGGCAGAAGTATTCAACAAAACCCTATCAAAGTTGTTGAGCAGTGTCCAAGAACAAAAAGGTTTGGCATGAAAGACTCTGAAGATGATATGGGCTTACCGCACCACCTATAGGACTCCAACACAATGCACGCCGTACTCTTTGGTATTTGGAACTGAAGCGGTCCTACCCCTCGAGATTCAGATACCCTCACTGAGAATGGCAGTACAAAATGAAATCTCAAATGAGGAAAATATTCGGCTTCGCTTGGATGAGTTGGACTCTCTCGACTAGAAAAGGTTAGGAGTGCAGCAGAATCTTGAAGTCTACAAAGCCAAAATGTCTCAAGCCTACAACAAAATGGCTCGATTTCGGACCTTTACCAAAGAAGAGATGGTTCTCGTCCTCAGAGGACCCATCATCACCAACAAAAAGGCCGGGGGCAAATTCAAAGCAAATTGGGAAGGGCCCTATGTGGTGGAGATCCTCTACGAAGGAGGCGCGTAACAGCTCATTGACGCCAATGGAGAAAGACCGATGCCGCCTATCAATGGTCGTTTCTTGAAGAAATACTATGCATAATGTAAAAATGTTTGTCTATGACGGAACGTCTGGTCCCTTATAGAGGTAGACTAGTCATGTACAATTAAATGTACTTCCCAAGGCAAAACATTAATTTTATGTACTTTTGTACCAAATCTATTCAATGAAATAAAGAGGCATGTGTTTGTCTACGATGGAACGTCCGACTCCTAATTGGGGGCAGATCGGTCATGCATAATTAAAAATGCTTCTTGAGGCAAACACATTGACCCCTTATTTTCCCCTTAAAAAAAAAGGGGGGGAGAAAGGATAAAAAGAACCAAAATTTATTCAAGTCTAATGTTCATAACAAATGTCTCAAAGTCAACTACTAAAGCATAAATAAGCTAGGAAAGCAAACTAAAAAAAAAAAAGAAGGCCCTTCAATGCCCAGCATGCTTCACCAATGACTCCTTTGCTTCTTCCAACTCATCAAGCCATTTTGTAAAAATAGCCATGAGACTAGCATCTGAATAATCTCCTTGGTCCTCAATAACCTGTGCCTTCGCCTTATCCAACTCGGCTTGAAGATCTGTTTGTGTAGGCTCAGAAGCTTCAAAGAAACTCGTTGAAGTTGCTATCTTCTCATTCAAAATCTTCATTGTATCTTGAATCTCGCAAAGTTCTGCTTGAAGTTTCTGATACCTTTCCGCAAGTCTCTGAAGCTCTTCCTTGTTCATGTTGATGTCATTAGCCCAGCCCTCCCTGCTTTTGCTAAGACGTTCAAGGGCCAAAGCCTTCTCATGCACACACGCCTGAGCTTGTTGGTTATGAATATAGGCTTGGACGCTGGGATCCTCTGAGGCTTCTTTGGCATAGATCGCACACCGAGCTATCCTCTCTATGAAAGGTTCAAGATTAGTCAACCCAACATTGAAAGGTTCAAGGAGTGAATTTGACTCCTTCACTTTATTGATGACGCTTTGGTAGTTGTCATAGTTGAGAGACTTGATGCTGCTAATCACCTCGGCTCGCAGACGTAACACCATACTTGGTATATTCCTCGAACCTATTAAAAGGATATTCAAGATATAAAATTCAAAAAATTCAAAAAATTCAAAAAATTCAAAAAAAAAAAAATTTCAAGATTCAAGATTCAAAACCTTGTCCTTGTTTGGACGAAGTTGTAGGTCCAACATCAGTATTGACACCGTCACCTTCCACGGGAGTTGGAGCAAGAGTATCCTCAATAATATCCTTTGAAAGACCTTGCCCCGAAGACGGAGGTTCGTCACCTTTTTGGGCAACTGAGTTTATAAAAAAAAAAAAAAGGAGAGTCGTCAATATTCATGTCGAGAACAAAAAAAAAAAAAAAAAAAGAAGTTGAGAAGGACCTTGGTTTAGCTTTAGAGAAACTGAGATTTCGGCATCAACATTGGAACCACCACTCTCTGCTCCCTCTGTTGGATCTTGCACAACTAAAGGAGGTACACTTTCAATATTAGCGTTGTTACCATCAATATCCAATTTCTCTACAGAAGTGGGGGCATCCCTTATAAAATTTGCAGAAGGGATATTATTAAAAGATGAAGTACGCTCTTCGCTCTCTTGATTTACGGGCAAGTTAAGGGGTGCTGCACTCTCTGCGATAGGTATATCTCCTAACAAGAAATTGAAAGTAAACAAAAGCATACGTACACAAAGAAGGAAGGAGGAAGAGGGGGATACCACCTTGCGCAGGATTAGGAAGAGTTTCCTCAACCCCAATGTTTCTCTTATCTCCAATGTTAAGATCTTGTGGATTCACTGAACCTGAAATCAAAATATTTGATTAAAACTGTTAAAGATGTATGAGTAAAGGAAGTATTTTCTTACCAACTTGAGACTGTAGAGGCATCCCCGGATTCGATGAAGGAGTATCATCAATTCTTGGAGCTATGTAAAAAAGGAAAAAAAAATAATAATAATAATATGAAAGGTCAAATCGAGGAAAGAGAAACAAAAGAAGAAGAAAGGGGGCATTATCCTCTTACTAATTGGTGAGTTGCGAGCAACCCCGACATTGGCCAATGGAGCTTCACGAATTTGTATACCTGTTGACCAAGGATTTTGAATCAAACAAAAAATAAGACTTTGAATTAAATAAGAATTCAAACTTTGAGTCAAATGGAAAATAAGACTTTGAATCAAATAAGAATTCAGACTTTGAGTCAAATGGAAAATAAGACTTTGAATCGAATGGAAATTTAGATTTGAATCAAACAAAAAATTCAGACTTCGAATCAAATGAGAATTCAGGTTTTGAATCAAACGAAAGTTCAGACTTTGAAGTCAATTGAGACTTTGAGTCAAATAAAAGTCAAAGTCTATATTAAAAAAAAATCCGAAAAAAAAAATCAAAAAAAAAAGTACAAAAAAAAGTCCGAAAAAAAAAATTCGAAAAAAAAAGAAGAAGAAGAGGAAGACTTTGAGTTTGACATACCTTGAGTTTGTCGCCGCTTTACTGGAACAGGAAGATCCGCATGAGAAAGACCTCGTTTTTGACTGATGAAGATACTTTCATTGATGAATCGGGGCCTTTTTGAAGGTTGACCCTGCTCTCGGTTCCTCCTAATATCCCCCTTATCACCATAATCCTCTTGGACTAATAATGCGATGTCCTGTTGGAAGAAAGCCCGCACGTTTTCGAACCACTTCCGTGCATAAAAGAACGTGAGCTCCCCGCTTCGTTCCTTTTCAGGAATATAGAACGAGCTGGAGGTCCTCTTGCGGGAAAAGTGACGCCAATAACCTGCAAGTACCCGGGCAGAGGAAGCTCTTCTCGGGACATCAATATAAGCCGGACATTGTTGGTCGTAACCAAACTGGCGCCCAAAACGGTGAGGATTGTAAGGCTCTGCATAGAACTCTCCGCCACATCGAAGAGGAAGGATGCCGCAGCGAAGGCCTATCACATACTCCATGGTTTGAAGATCCAGCACATCGGGTCCCGCAAGATGCCTAGTATCCCGCACCGTCTCATCATTATGAAGAAGATAGGGAAAAGGACGCCATTTAAAGTTAGCTTCGAACTTAAGAAATTTCCTAGCCTCTAAATGAGTAAACGGGGAGGCGGAGGCGTTCATATAATATAACATCTCCGGTACCCTTGAGAGCCCGGGGATTGTATGTGTACTTGCATCAATTTTCCTCCGAAGAGATATGCCATGAAAATGACAACTAGCCCAAGCATATAAAAAGTGGGAAGGAAAGACTCTAGTAGAATGTCCGGGCCCTTTCCTATGATTAACCATGGAGTTTAATCCTAAGTACAAGAGTGCCAATACTGCGGGGGCAAAAGCTACTGGCCTTCCATGCACAAGGTTACACGCCATTATAAAAACCCGGGTCTAATCACCTTATGATTATCTGGCATAATAAAGGAACAAATCCACAATGATATAAAAGCGGCCAAATTCGTGTTTGATACGGGTTTTGGAGGAGGATCAGAACTCGAATCATACTGGGAACTGGATTTTGACTTCCTAAAGAAATCTACCCAATCTAAGAAAAGTACGCTCTTGGTAGTATCCCGCCTTGCAAGCCATTGAAAGATGTCAAAAAGATTCCTTAACACAGAAAATTCCGAGTTTTCCCTATTGCATAATATACTATTAGGTGGGATTACTTCATCATATACATCACCAACTATCGAAAGCCCTCCAAGACTTTTGACCTCCCATAATGAAATCCCTACTTCCCCATGCGAGAAGTGGAAAGTATTTGTCTCCGGACACCAAAACTCTACCAATGCTTTAAAAAAGTTCAAATCTAGGTCGTAGCGACCAACTGAGGCCACAATTCCCCCAATCAAATCTACCCGGGATAATTTTTCAGAATATTTGCTAACAATATACTTAGCCCAATCAGAATAATGAGAGAAATCTATCAATTCACTTATAATAGGATTTTTAGCCCTCCACCCCGGGTAATGATTAAAGATCTTATGACCTAGGGTTTGAAACACACTCAAATCTCTAATTTCCCCTTCGGGTTTCAACTAAATTACATTGATTGTGCTACCTTCATTACAACGATTTGAAGACAGTCGGGCTGTAGCCATGCGAGTCGGGGGACACTCCACCCACTCTGAGTGCTCCCTTCCTTCGTATCTGTCTGCAGGCTCGGACCCGGGACCAAAAATAGGATCGTGACGGGGGAAAATATGACCTTTTGGAATCTCATGATGATCTTGATTGACATCCCAAAAAGGCTCGAATTGAGGATTGTTGGCCATCATGAAGAAGAAATTCAAGTGTTCCTACTTCTCTCTCTCAAACAAATTTCGTGAGAGAAGTATGAAGGGGGCAATTTGTTTATATAAAAAAATATATATATATATGTCTCAATTCCATGAGGATTAAAATTCCAATCCTAAGAAATGTAATCTATCATAATCTTGGCCAAATCAGGATTTGATAAGATGTTGAAATATATCCTAAAATAAAAAGGGATAAATTTCATAATAGCCCGAGAACACATATCTCGAGGAAGATCTCAAAACTTAGGATCACCCGGGAACACATATATCGAGGCAGATCTTAAATCTCAGGATCATCCAAGAACACATATCTCGAGGCAGATCTTAAGGATTATCGAGGAATATATACCCTGGGACGAATCCCAAAAAATAATAATAATATAAAAATTAATAATAATAAATAAATAAAATACCAATCCCAAAAAAAAAATAATATATATATATATATGTTATCAAAATTTAAGTAAATTAAATAAATAATTAATTATTAATTTTAGGATAAGGATGAAGGATTTGATCTCATCCATCATCCCTGATGGTCGGGGAGGTTGAGGATTCCCCGGACTATCTCGCGGAGTGGGGGAGGAGTTTTAAAAAAGACAAACAACGGGGAGACAAGAAAGAAGGAGAAGAGACGACAGGAAGCTCGTAAGGAGACAACCCGGAAGAAGAAAAAGACAGAAGACAGAGACAGAAAGAAAGAAGAGAGAAGGAAAGGTAAAAATAATAAATATATCCTTTTCTCTCTTTATCGTGAACCCACCCCCGTGCCCGAGCAAAAAAAAAGGGAGAAGAAGAAGGGGAAACCAGCCCCTGCAGGGCTGTCCGCCCCCTGCAGGGAGCTGTCCGCCCCTCACTGTTGCCCCGCCGCCTACACAAATCCGCAGATCAGCCCAGCCGCCAGATCCGCCCACGCTCTGCCCTCAGCCGGCCACACGCGCGCCCCAGCCTTGATCCGCCCCTGACGTCGCCCAGATGCCCGCGCTGGCTTCGCCAAGCAGCTAAGCCAGTCCGCGCCCACGCGGCCCTCGCCACTGCGCCCGCGTAGAAGTCGTGCGCGCAGCGCGCCAGGCCGCAGCGCCGCGCTCAGGCAGCAGCGCCACAGCAGCAGCGCATAGGCAGCGCCGCGCCAAGCACTGTCCGCCCCTCTCAGATCTGCCTTGTAGCCGCGCTGTCCTTCTTCCTGCCGCCCAGATCTGGTTTCCTGCTGACCAGGTCTGCTTCACCGCTCCGAGCACCACCTCTGCAGGCCAGCACCAGACCTGTCCGCCCAAGCCTGCTGCTCCGCCTGGCTGCCAGCACCTCCACCTTTGCTGCCCCAACTTGGCTGGATATTGCCGCTGTTGCTGATGAGGCTGCTAGAAGTTGTTGCTGCTGTTGCTGTGAAGAGCTGCTGTAGAAATGAAATTCGCCCATTGTTGATGCTGACTTGGTTGCTGATTGAAGACCTTGGATGCTGATCATGGATGCTGACTTGGTTGCTGATCGAAGACCTTGGATGCTGATCATGGATGCTGACTTGGTTGCTGATCGAAGACCATGGATGCTGATTTAAAAGATGCTGATTAAATAGAGGCTGAGTAAATGAATGCTGATTAAAATGGATGTTGTTGAAGGCCTGGACACTGAATTCAAGAATGGATGCTGATTTAAAAGATGCTGATTAAATAGAGGCTGAGTAAATGAATGCTGATTAAAATGGATGTTGTTTTCCTCTTGATGCCGCTAATTGTTGTTGGTGATGCTGCCGATGTGTTGCTGTTTGGGGCTGCTGTTATTGCTGAAATTTGCTGCAAGATAGTGCTGAAACTTGCTGCAAGAAAGTGCTGAAATTTTGCTGCAAATAAAGGAATGTTATTGCTGAAATTTGCTGCAGAAAGGTGCTGAAATAACGGAATGCTATTGCTGAAATTTGTTGCAAGAAGGCGCTGAAATTTGCTGCAAATAAAGGGATGCTGCTGCTGAAATTTGTTGCAAATGATGATGATGCCGCTGAAGAAGCCGACGTTGAATGTTGTTAATTGTTGCTAACATGATAATGGATGCTAACTAATAAAAATTCAGAATTGTTGCTATTATAATGTTGATTTGTTGCATGAATGTGTGGGTGCTTGTATAAAATTAAAGCCCTAAAATACAGAGGGAACCATGTCAAAATTTCCTAAAAAAGGAGCTGTCATTGACTGATGAACAAGAAAAAAAAAGTTGCTTTGGAAAGCTAGCGAGAACTGTAGGGATGGGCTGAAAATTCTTTGAAGAATTCTTTGAATTCTTTGCAGAAATAGCTGTTATAAAGGCCTGTTTTCAAAAATTCATAACTCCGGCCTGGAAACTCCGATTGTGGTGATATCTGCGGAGCTAAAAACTAGATATTCACATCTTCAATAGTCATATACAGTGTAGACCCTTTCGGTGGCCCATTCGGCACAAATGTTAATAAATAAAAGGGTCAATTCCAGCAATTCTCCCACCAGCAATGCTGATTACCCATATTCAAAAATTCGTAACTCTTGTCTGAGAACTCCGATTGTGGTAAAATCTATGGAGCTGGAAACTAGATATTCAGATCTTCAATAGTCATATACAGCATAGACCCTTTCGGTAGCCCAGTCGGCGCGAATTTTTATAAATAAAAGGGTAATTTCAGCAATTCTGCCACCAACAATGCTGAAAGACCTATTTTCAAAAATTCATAATTCCGGCCTGAGAACTCCGATTGAGGTGAAATCTTTGGCGTTAGAAATTTGATATCTGAATCTTCAATAGTCATATACAGTACACACCCCTTTTGGCGACCCAGTCGGCCCAGATTTTGATAAATAAAAGGGTCGACTTTAGCATTACTGCCACCAACAATACTAAATAAATAAATAAATATATAAATATATATATATATATATATACATATATATATATATATATATATATATATATATATATATATATATATATATATATATATATATATATATATATACATATATATATATATATATATATGTAACAAGTCATTTTATATTGCAATGAATAAGATTATTCTTTCTCATTATCTCTACTTGCTTTTGCCCTTAATCGGAGGTTCCCAAGACACTGTCTGGGGTAATTGATAATAAAGGCTTGCCTCTATTAGGAATAAAAGAACCCACAAACAAACAAAAATGATATTTGTGCTTCGATATATCGTTTGGTGTCTTCATGATATCAGGCGCGTATTTTCGATCCCACAGAGGTCTCTAGTATTCTGCCTACTTGAAGATCCGACTCTGACCTCTTATAAGATTTCATTTTACCATACTTGTTTTTTTATGGTTGCGTTGTGGCTCTTTATAGCCATGAATCATAGCTCTTATAAACATGTAGATGACCATTAGTGAATAAAGAATAACTTTGTCCTTGCAATAGCTTTCTCTAACTCGAGTAGTCAGAGATTTGCTAACCGGTCCCTGTTTATACTTTAAAGCCACCTCTGGATGGGTGCCATGATGGCACCTACATCCTTGCTTAACATTCATAACTCTGATATTGCGAACTCGTCTAATGCCAGTGTATCTTTGAGTAGAAAACCAGGGTATTGTCCCCTGAATCTGGAGCAGATCAAAGAAAGCCAGATATTGATCCAAGAAAGCTAGTAGTGAGAACGAGTCTAAGACGACTATAGGAAAATCTAGGAGAACCTGAGATAACCTTGATAAGATCCGCTAAATCCAACTCGGTATCATAACAATAACCGAATAATAAGACCATTCTTCCTTCCTTAAGGAAAGCGAACTCTATAGAAGTACTGCTGAGGTCGATAGGGTTCTATGGTCTTTCCCTCGAATGGTGGATGATCTTTTCTGGAAGAGCGAGTTGTCGCCTAGGTCGACAGGGCTTTTTGGTCTTCTCTAAAAAGGGCAATGATCTTTCCCTGAAGATCGAGTTATCGATGAGGTCGATAGGGTTTTGTGGTCTTTCCCTCGAATGGGCGAGATGACCTTTCGCTGAATACCGAGTTGCCTTCAAGTTCAACAAGGTTTTATGGTCTTTCCCTTGAATAGGGGATGATCTTTCCTAGAAGACTGAGCTACTGCCAAGGTCGACAGGGTTTTGTGGTCTTTTCATTGAATTTGATGATCTTTCCTTGAAGACAGAGTTGCCTCTGAGGTCTACAATGTTTTGTGGTCTTCCCCTCCAATTAGAAATGATCTTTTCCTAAAGACCGAGATGTGTCTTGAGAAGTGTTCAATTGTTCATAATATTATATCACATTCGCGTACAATTTGCATGCTATTTAGTGAAAATATAGCCCACTAGTAGTTAATTTGTGATAGTTTTAATGAACATGGCACATTGAAGGTGTTTCAAGAGAAAGGGGACATTCAAAGCAATTTCAAGGGTCAAAACTTCAATGTTAGGAGCTACAACGGACTTAGAAATGCTCTCATACATTATGGACAAGTTCCTCATATATTTGGGATTAAAACAGGGTTATCTAAGAGGCATATAGGCAAATATACGGCCAATACGGCCGTATGCTAGAGTAACATCAGCCACTATAGTGATTCAGCCCTTTTTTTGATTTTTTTCAAAAAAGCATATGGGCCCGTACGGAGGTTTCTAGATTCGGATTATTAGCCTATTTTTGGCCAATATGGACCCGACACGTGGCATATGTTTTTCTATGAGTGTAAACTCTATAAATACTGATTTAAAGGGTTAGAAAAGGCATCTCTTGGCCTTTGGCCACTTTTTGGCCAACTTTGAATCTTGGAGATCATTGACTGCGAGAGCTTGAAAGGAGATCATCTTAAAAGGCATCCATCATCCGGAAAAGGGGAGATCCACTGAAATTCCGCCATCGAATCATTGTGAAGCCTTGAAGGGAGCTTTTATTGTTTATTTTTATGTCTTCACTTTTATATTGCTTGACTTTGTGTTTCCCTTCCATGGGGAACTAAGTTGTTAGGTATTTATGTGTGATGAACCCTCAGGTTAATGGTTGTTTTTTATATTTATTTTTAATGATTTAATAGTTTCTTTAGTTTTGAGATTAATTGAGTTTGCTTTTATTGCATTGGATTTCTACATTAAGACAACCCTGATCTCCTATACGATTCATCGGGGGAAGAAGCAAACGCCTCCTTGTGTGTAGATCTACCTCAATAGAGAGAGTGTGAGTATGCCGAGAGATTGGGAAAGGAGAGTGAGTCCTTAATACGTCTTATTCCGAAAACTCTTTCTAAGATATAGGTTCCCTAAAATGCTTTGTCAAAAACATATATCGACCCTTGGTCCAAAACCTATAACAATTGACCTTAAGATCTGATGTGATGAATTCCGCAAGTGTACGGGTCTTGTCAAGTACTAAAGTGGACTATAAAAGATTCAGATGTCAAACCCACAAAGACTAAGAAGTACAAGTACTGGTTATTCATCTATTATCTAGTCCATCCGAAATTGGGTAATGTCTTAATCTAATTACTAAAACTAAGAAGATTTAAGAATTAAAACTTACGAAGGACAGGGTGAAATAGCAGGGGCAATCAATCATAGAAGAGAGATACTTGGGCAATGAACCCCTCCGGGTTCTTATAAAAATATATAGATAGAGATTTCTATATTTATGATTGGAAGGTTTTGGACCAAGAGTTCCTGAGATGTATTTGGCCCCTCTCTCGAGGCGATCCATACCTAATACCCTCATTGTATGAATGTTCTAGGGAACCTATATCTTGGAAGAGTTATGGGAATAAGAAATCTAAAGAATTTGATCTCCTTGGCATCAGCTCTCGGTGTACTCACAACTCTCTCTATTGAGGTAGATTTATACAAGGGGAGGCATTCGCTTCTTCCCTTAGTGAATCTTATTAGAAATCAAGGCTGTTGCAACGTAGATATCCAATGCAATACAAAACACTCAGTAGATAACAAAACATAAAGCAATCATCCAATAATAGAAATAAATATCACAAGTTATGTTGTAACCTGAAGGTTCATCATGCCCAAGTATCTAACAAATTAGTTCCCCATGGAAGGGGAGCAAAAATCCAATACAAAGTTAAAGAAGGAAATCAACAATATAAAATACGCTCTTTCCTCCACTATTGACATCGTGAATGGATTGGTGATGAATCTACCTCCAAGCCTCGCTATCGGAGAGTGCTTGATGATGATGATGCCGGCCGTAAAGGTCTTCAAAAGATCTTCAATAATAACCAAGACACCTTTCCTAACCCTAAACATCAGAATTTATAGAGTTCATAGCCTCTGTAAAATATCTCACATGTTTTGGGTATGTGTGGGACCAAGTTGGGTTAGAAATCGTGTAAGAATCAGGTCCAAATATGCCCCAAATGGGCACATGCGCACCCGTGCACACTTCGGAAAAATTTGTTAATTTCACTATAGAGACTGAATAGTAGACAATATTGTAAACGGCCGCATGGAACCCCGTTTGCGTCTTTGCTGAACTGTGTTGTCTTATTTTACAGTAGCTATAGTACATTCCTATTTAATTATTGCACATGAGCACTGTAGCACCTGTTGATGAGTGCACAATTATACATATTTTCGTACTATGTTTATATTTGTTAGCACGCCTTTTTGCATATATTCCTCTACTTTGGTGCTCTGTTGGGAATTTCGTTGTGATTGGACATGAAAAAAAGGTACCTGGGACAAAAAAAGCGGGAAAATATATTATTTAGAGAAAAAAAAGAGCCGAATACACGCCGCACACACGACCGTGTAAAAGATGTACACAGGCGTGTACTGCCCGTGTACAGGCCATGTATACCTGGAGATTATCCAAACCACATCAATTTAAAATCCAAGAGATCCTAGAAGATAAACACGGACTGGACACATGAAAATTATACAAACACGACTCGTATAACTGATGATTTATAACACCCCAGATTTTTCTAAATAAATATTCAATAAATTTTAAATTTTTAAATGAGGTTGATTAGAATAGAAAACATATTATTAATTTTAACCTCAAATTAAAGACAATCGAGATTTAATGGACCCGAAATCCAGCCTCGCAATATAGGGCCAAGAGAAGGCCTTAATAGGCCAGGCCACTTTTACATAAATAGTTGGAAGTGGATAGTCAGCAAAGTTGGATTAATTAAATGAAAAATTATTTAAATGGTAATTAATCCAGATTAATTAAGTTGAAAGATACTAGACAAAATTTAGAGTCCTGATAAAGTAGATCTGGCCGAGTCAAAAGCCGAGAAAAATGGATCTTGGTCGGGAGAGGAGATAACCCGTGATGTTACAGTACGCTCGTGTCACTGGGGTCGTCTGACCTGGGATTCCCGGATCTAGAACGATGAATTATTGGGAAGATAAGTTTACTTAATAGTGACGTGACATAATGTTAGGGATAATTTAGATAAAGGAAGCCCACACCGGCCGCTGCTCACGAACACATTCAGCGCAGGCCCAAAGACGCCGGCAGTCCCCCTCCGCTTGGCTTGTCCTCGCCGCATGCCTCCGCCGTCAGGCCGTGCTAGTCGGTCCGCCACTTCTGGCTGCCTAGCCATCGGCCACCCTTCACTTCGAAGACCAGCCCACAGCTGCACACCTTCAGCTCAGTCCTACCCCTTTGGCGCGCCGACGTCGCCGACCTGCAACCCCACACATCGTCTTCTTCGTCCCCCACGACCATGAGCTTCATGGGGAAACCCTACGCCTAAATAATTGATTGATTTGTTGAAATTGGGGAAAAACCCTAAAATTGGATGAATGATTTAGGGTATGAAAATATTTGAAGGATTTACACATTAACTAGTGGATTAATGAATGAAGTAATTTGGGGGGTTTGGGGTTATGAAATAAGTGGTAGATGATGCCATGTAGTGTATGATTGATGAATGGTTTAAATTCTAATGTCATACGTGAATGTTGTATTAATTTCGAGAGCCTAAAAATAGAGGAGATGCTGCGTAAATTTCGATGAAATTTCGTAATTAATTCTCTTTAATTGTGTAACCTTTATTTATTTTAAGACAAAGCATGTTAGAAGCCTTCAATGATGTTTAGGAAGAAGATCGTCAAATCTTCTACTAAGAGTAATCTTCGTATTGATTATGAATTTTAGAAGCATGTATTTTATTTTAAGTAAGAATCATGCTTAGAGAACTTAATGATTTTACCATATTCTATCAAGTTTAAATTAGAGTACAAGTTAAGAATACGGTCTCCGTATTCATGATTTCCCTATTTCAATTACTAGGGAAAAGTAAGGGCAAGGGTAAGGGTAAAGGAGGAACTGCTGAAGGACCAAGCTAGCCCTGGAGCCAAATAGACTCAGGTGAGGGAACTGGCTGTAAAATAAGTATTTTTATCATATTTTATTACAATATTGATTTCAGTTTGAAAAGCATGAGTTACAAATTTTATAAAACCTTCCAGAGTTTTGGAAATCATTCATGCACAGTAATCATTAACAGAACAAAGAAACATATATAAAAATAAATAGACTACACCTTATTGAAATACTTGCTTGAACCATTAGTGGCTCGTAGAGAGCAAGAGAGTATGACATTAGGTTAGGAAACAGGTGATTTAAAACTCTGATTTTATTATCGAACTATCTATTTTTAAATATTCCATTTTTATGAAATTAAAACCCCCTTTCCATACTCTTGGATTGCCTAGTGTACGTATATAAGTTGACCCCGTGTAGCGTGGATAGATCTACTTGTTGGTCACTGGTCTTGCAGTATTGAAGTAGATATGTAGTTAGTAATGATCGTATTGTGATCCATATGACCAACCTCCCGATAGCGATTAGAGATCCACCGTAGAGGATATTGGTACAAATTACCAAGGGTAATTTCGGATATCATTCATAGTACAAAGAAACAAATTATGAGATATATGCATACATGAGATTTCTATGTATTTGACATGATTAAACCAGATTGAAGATATTGTATTGACCAGCATTTTTATTTGCTCATCATTACTTTCAGATTTAAGTATTTAATTTCAGTTATGTATGTATGCATATTTTATGATTCAGTTCTTACAGTTTTATTTTATTGTACGACTACATTTTATACCCGACAGTACTGTTCCCAAATCACTTAGCTCCATTAGGTCAGCCCCTTCTTCTTGATATTTTTATTAGACAGGAGACCAGATAGAGCGTTTTATCTAATCGCGAGATATATGGAGACTTCCTGTAGCTGGCTTTGACTCCCTGTGTCTTAGATTATGATTACGTTCTGTTATGAGTGTATATGAGACAATTAAGTTTGTGACAATATTTTTATTTGTGTTGTATTAAACAGTATCTTAAGTTTGAGTTTATGATAATAGTTGTTTGGTCTTTATAGCTTCCGTAATTTACTTAATTATTGTTGATTACTAGTTTTACAGCCTTAGGTTTAGGGTTCATTCCCTTGACATGGCTTTTTTGACATGTGTCCCCTGAAAAGGAGATGGGTGTTACATTTAGTTGTATAAGAGCCGAGTTAATCCTAGGACGTCCTATGGTTGTCAGAGCATTAGGGTGAGAGTATGTGTCAGTAGAGTAAAGCTTGATAGTTGCTTTCAGTGCTAAAGACTATTACTGACACATTCTTTTTTCCAGAATGCCACCCAAGAGACGCGGTAGACCTCTCGTGGGTTCCACGAGTGGAACCCATGGAGGAGCCAGATGTGAAGGCTCAAGAGCAAGAAGAAGTCCATGCGGAAGGATCCCATTCACAGCATGGACCAGGTTACCATACAGGGATGCAAGCTGGACCAGGGTATAACCCTGGAATGCAGCAGTTATTCGATTAGATAGCTCAATAATTTGCGACCTTTCCTAACTACCAGCAGCCGAGGCCCAGAGAACATGACTTTGTTAGCAGAACTAGGTAGATGGAAGTAGTCTAATTCATGGGCACTACTGACCCAACGGAGGCAGGAAACTTGATCACACACTTGGAGCTAGTTTTCCAGGCGTTGAGGTGCCCCGAGGAGGAGTAAGTGACTACTGTCACATTGCTGTTGGGACAAGGGGCCTATACTGGTGGTTGACTCTCATGAGGCGCCGTACAGATCAGACGGCTTTCACTTGGATCAAGTTCTGAGTAGCGTTCGACCAAAAGTTCGTGTCCCGAGTATACAGAAACGTGAAGAATCAGGAGTTCTTGCGTCTGGTATACGGGAACCTCTCAGTGGCCGAGTATGAGGCCAAATTTACAGATATTGGAAGGTAGGCAGCCTCCTACATAAATAAGGAATATGAGAAATGTCAGAGGTTCGAACAAGGACTTCGGGATTAGATTAGAAACATTGTCACAGTATTTGGCTTTACTGATTTTACTGCCTTAGTTGAGAGTGCTCTCAAAAGAGAAATGAGTTCAGAGAGACAAATGAAGCACCTAGACAAATTCCAGAAGAGAAGCACGCCCAGCTTTCCGATGGGGGACCGCATGAGGCCGCCCAAGTAGAGCAATAGTAGCAGTAGTGGTGGCTCTTCTTCAGGAGGATAGGGACAGAAGAGGCCTCAATGTCAGACCTATAAGAAGTATCACTTTGGAGTCTATAGAGCAGGTGTTGCAGTTGGCATTGGAGCTGGTATCTGTTATCACTACCAGCAGCTGGGATACCATATGAAGCAATGTCCCCTATTTGCTCAGAAAAGTGATACAGCTCCTCAATTCCAAGCTGGATCAGCGCACAACAACTGCCAGGATATTCAGTCGTGTGCAGCACTGGGAGCAACAAAGGAGGATCTTCCTGGGGAAGGTCCAGAGGAGGAGGCAGATGAGTTCTATCCTAGCTGCAGGCCCAGGAATTTGCAATGACACAGCAGGAGGCTGTGGACAGACCAGACGTAATTGTATGTATGACCATAGATTTATGGTATTGATGCCTGTATTCTTATTAATCTTGGTTCCATGTATTCCTACATAGTTACATCATTTAATGTGCCAGAAGTTGTTTATACTACTAAATTAGCTCAGCCTATGGTTATAGCATCACCCATAGGTAGTTCCATAATTGTAAAAGTAGTGTATAAGGGATGCGATATGAGGATAGACAATCAGGAGTTAACAACAGATTTGATCCCTATGAGGATCCTAGAATTTGACGCAATCATAGGTATGGATTGGCTGTTGATCGACCATGCCACAGTCGGTTGGTTCAAGAAGGTGGTGAGATTCCAGCGATCAGGCGATGCATAAATTCTCTTCTACGGGAGGCGAGCCCAGACAAAAGAGACGGAAGAAGCGTGCTTGGCGAACATGGTGGAAGCTGAAGCCCCCAAAGGAGATGTAAGGGAGATCGTGGTAGCGTGCGAAGTTTTAGATGTATTTCCCGACGAGCTACCAGGATTGCCCCCATATAGAGGCGTGGATTTCACTATTGATTTGTACCCAGGAGCAACTCCAATCTCTAGAGCGCTATACATGATGGCTCCAATAGAGCTGAAAGTGCTGAAGGTTCAATTAGATAAACTACTGAAGAAAGGGTTCATCAGGACTAGTGTCTCCCCCTTGGGTACGCTCGTACTCTTCGTGAAGAAGAATGACTCCATGAGAATGTGCGTAGATTACCGACTATTGAAAGAAGTCACTATTCGGAACTAGTTCCCCCTGCTATGTATAGATGACCTGTTCGATCAATTACAAGGAGCGTGCGTATTCTCCAGGATCGACCTGAGGTCGAGCTACTATCAGTTGCGGGTAAGAGAGGAGGGTGTACTGAAGACTGCATCTCGAACCCATTACGGGCATTTTGAGTTTCTAGTAATGCCCTTCGGGTTGATGAATAGCCCAGCAGCATTTATGGGGATGATAAATAGGGTGTTCGTACCCTACTTGAACCAAGTTCGTGGTGATGTTCATCGACGATATCCTGGTATATTCTTGGAGCATAGAGGAGCACATCAACCACCTCGCAATAGTGCTGCAGATACTGAGGGAGGAGCAATTGTATGCCAAGCCGAGTAAATGTGAATTCTGGCTGGACCAAGTTAACTTCCGGGGTCATGTCGTTTCAGCGTCAAGGATTTATGTGGATCCCGAGAAGATCAAAGCGGTAGTTAATTGGAAAGCCCCAAACACACTCAAGGAGATCAAGAGCTTTTTGGGGTTGGTCGGTTACTACAGGCGATTCATGGAAGGGTTTTCTTCAATCGGCCAGCATATGACCAAGCTACTATGGAAGAATACAAGGTTCGAGTAGACCGAGGAATGTGAGTAGAGCTTTCAGGAGTTGAAGAACCGATTGATGTATGCTCCTATCCTCACCTTACCTACCGGAGGCATAGGTTTTGAAATCTATTGTGATGCTTCGTATCGAGGCTTGGGTTGTGTCTTGATGCATCAGGGTAGAGTTATTGCTTATACATCTAGGCATCTCAAGAGTCACGAAGTAAACTATCCTATTCATGATCTGGAGCTAGCAGCGGTGGTCTTCGGTCTGAAGATATGGCAGCACTATCTGTATGGTGAAGCCTGAAAAATCTTCACCGACCACAAAAGCCTGAAGTACTTGATAAGCTAGGGAGCTGAATATACGGCAAAGACGGTGGATGGAGTTGCTCAAGGATTATAATTGTACTTTAGAGTACCACCCCGGCAAGGAAAACGTAGTAGCTGACGCCTTGAGCAGGAAAACCATGGCACGATTGAGGACCACCAACTTTGCCCAACTTCATGAGTTGAGATCCACTGTGGTCCAGTTCTCATTGGATAAGCTAGGGGTGTTATTGGCAAACTTTCATCTACAGCCGACACTAATATCACAAATCAAGGAAGCGCAGCGGCAAGATCTCAGATTAATACGATTGGCTGTAAAGATGAAGAATAGAAGACTGGGTGATTTCTACTTATACTCCGCTGGAGCAGTAATGTTAGTTACCCAGTTATATATACCAAACAATGAGACCCTCAAGTTGCAGATTATGGATGAAGCTCATTATTTAGCTTATGCAATGCATCGCAAAGCACAAAGACGTACCGCAACATCAAAGAAAACTACATCTGGAGGAAGATAAAGAAACAGATAGCTGAGTATGTGACAAGGTACTTGATCTGTCACCAGATCAAGGCTGAGCACAAGAAGCCACCAGCATTATTGGTACCTCTGGAGATCCCGGAATGGAAGTGGGAAAGGATTGTCATGGATTTTGTGTCTGGTCTACCTCGAACCAGTCAAGGCAAAGATGTTATATGGGTTATCATAGATAGACTGACCAAGTCGGTAAATTTTCTTCCAATCAAGACAACTTACTCTAGGGATCGGTTGGCACGGATCTATGTGGATCAGATAGTGAGACTACATGGCGTACCCATATCTATCGTATCGGATAGAGACTCGTGATTCACCTCTCACTTTTGGTAGAGTATACAGAAGGCCTTAGGGACCACGCTAAACTTTAGCATAGCATTCCATCCCCAAATAGATGGATAGTCGGAGAGAACTATTCAGATACTCAAGGATCTACTCCGAGAGTGCATTATGAACTCCTCGAAAGTTGGGATGAGAAACTGGGACTGTTTGAGTTTGCGTATAACAACATTTACCAGATAAGCATTAGTTTGCCACCGTATAAAGTATTATATTGCAGAAGATGCAGGACTCTGTTATGCTAAGACAGGGAAGGTGAATGAAAGATTCTAGGCCCAAAGCTGGTACAGGTCACCTCAGACAAGATCAAGCTCATCAGAGAGCGCCTCAGGAAAGCTCAAGATAGACAGCGAGGCTATGCCAATACCCGCCGCTGGGATTTAGATTTTCAAGTTGGAGACGAGGTATTCCTTAAGGTATCCTCATGGAAGGGTGTACTAAGGTTCCACAAGGGTGGAAAGCTGAGCCCACGATACATTGGACCTTATAAGATGGCGGACATGGTAGGTCCTGTAGCTTACCGACTTACCTTACCAGAAGTGTTATCAAGGTTGCATGATGTCTTTCATGTATCGGTACTGCGAAAGTGCATCAAAGATCCGAATTAAGTTCTGACGGGACAGGCCATAGAACTAGCACCAGATTTGACGTACGTGGAGGGACCAGTACGTATCCTCAACAGGAAGGAATATGCATTGAGAAACAAGATAATAACTCTAGTAAAGGTGTTGTGGAGTCATCACCAAGTGGAAGAAGCCACTTGGGAAAACGAGGATCAGATGAGGGAACAATACCCTCAGTTATTTTAGTTACCTATTGTATGAAAATTTCGGGGACGAAATTTCTTAAGGGTGGGAGAATTGTAACACCCTGGATTTTTCTAACTAAATATTCAGTAAATTTTTAAATTTTAAATGATGTTGATTAGAACAGAAAAAGGTTTATTAATTTTAACCTCGAATTAAAGAAAATTGGAATTTAATGGACCCGAAATCCTGCCTCACAATAGGGCCAAGAGAAGGCCTTAATGGGCCAGACCACTTTTACATAGAATAGTTGGAGGTGGATAGTCAGCAGAGCCAGATTAATTAAATGAGAAATTATTTAAATATTAATTTATCCAGATTAATTAAGTGAAAGATACCAGACAAAATTTAGAGTCCCGATAAAGTAGATTTAGCCGAGTCAAAAGTACAGAAAAATGGATCTAGGTCGGGAGAGGAGACAACCAGTGATGTTACAGTATGCTCGTATCGCTGGGGTCGTCTGACCCGGGATTTCTGGATCTTGGTCGATGAATTATTGGGAAGATAAGATTAATTAATGGTGACCTGACATAAAGTTAGGGATAATTTAGATTAAGGAAGCCCACACTGGCCGCCACCCACAAACACAGCTAGCTCCAGCCCGAAGCCACCGGCAGTGCCCCCCCTCCCCCCTATCCGCCCAGTGCTCGCGCCCTGCATCGGCCAACAGCCTGCTCCTCCCAACTCCTTCTCGCCGTATGCCTCAGCCATCAGGCGATGCTAGCCGGTTTGCTAGTTCTCTCCGACAACCAGCCCACAGCTGCATACTTGTAGCTTAATCCTACCCCTTTGGCGCGCTGACGTTGGTTACCTGTAGCCCCACACATCGTCTTCTTCGTCCCCCATGACCGTGAGCTTCATGTTGAAACCCTACCCCTAAATAATTGATTGATTTGTTTAAATTGGGAAAAAAAACCCTTAAATTGGATGCATGATTTAGGGCATGAAAGTATTTGAAGGATTTGCACATTAACTAGTGGATTAATGAATGAAGTAATTTGGGGGTTTAGGGTTATGAAATAAGTGGTAGATGATGCCATGCAATGTATGATTGATGAATGGGTTAAATTCTAATGTTATATGTGAATGTTGTATTAATTTCGGGAGCCTAAAAATAGAGGAGATACTGCCCATATTTCCATGAATTTTCATGATTAATTCTCTTTAATTGTGTAACCTTTAATTATTTTAAGAGAAAGCATGTTAGAAGCCTTCAATGATGTTTTGGAAGAAGATCGTCAAAACTTCTACTAAGAGTAATCTTCGTATTGATTATGAATTTTAGATGCATGTATTTTATGTTAAGTAAGAATCATGCTTAGAGAGCTTAATGATGTTATCGTATTCTATCGAGTTTAAATTAGAGTACAACTTAAGAATACGGTCTCCGTATTCATGATTTCCCTATTTCAATAACTAGGAAGAAGTAACGGCAAGGGCAAGGGTAAAGCAGGAGCTGCTGATGGACCAAGCCAGCCCTAGAGCCAACTAGACTCAGGTGAGGGAATTGGCTGTAAATTACATATTTTTATCATATTTTATTATAGTATTGATTTCAGTTTGAAAATCTTGAGTTAGAAATTTTATGAAACCTTCCCGAGTTTTGGAAATCATTCATACAGAGTAATCAGTAACAGAAAAGAGAAACATATACAAAAATAAATAGACTACACTTTATTGATATACTTGCCTGAACCAGTGGTGGCTCGAAGAGAGCCAGAGAGTACGACATTAGGTTAGGAAAGGGGTGATTTAAAACTCTAATTTCATTATCGAATTGTGTCTTTAAGCATTTCGTTTTTATGAAATTAAAACCCCCTTTCCATACTCTCGGATTGCCTAGTGTACGTATATAAGTTGACCCCGTGTAGTGTGGATAGATCTACCTGTTGGTCGCGGGTCTTTAGTATTGAAGTAGATGTGTAGTTAGTAATGATCGTATTGTGATGATCAGATGACTCTATATTACCCACCTCCCGGTAGCGATTAGAGATCCACCGTAGAGGCAATTGGTACAGATTACCAATGGTAATTTGGGAAATAATTCACAGTAGAGAGAAACAAATTATGAGATATATGCATATGTTGATGCCAAAAACTGGTCCACCTCACGCTTTGGTTTCTGTTGCCTCGTGATCTGGTCTCAGCCTTTGACAAACGGTTGAAATTTATAGTTGATGTAGACACTTACTTTAGATTCTGAACAGGAGGTGCTCTAGAATGCCGATCGGAATTGTCTGCTCTTTACTTTGGGATTAATCTGTAAAAGGGAGAGGGAAGTAATCGGAATTGGGCCTTCTGCCCGGATTTAACTCCGATGCTTAAGTTAGAAAACTTGTGAGAAGGAAGTTTTAGACATAGGTTAAGTCTTTGTGTAATTTTTTTTCGGGGGTCCCTTTCTTACTATCATTGTTCTTCTTTTATAGCAAATTAAAGGCGGTTTAGGAAAATATCCTGAAAGGCGGTAGGAAAGGCGGTAAGAAAATATCTCATGAGGCGGTAAGAAAATATCTGCCTATTGTGCCTACTGTGTAGGTACTATGTAGGTAAGTAGAAAATATCTGCCCACTGTAGAGGCAAGTGGATAAGATCTACTTACTGTAGAGGTGTTAGATATTTTCTTTCCTAGGTGGCTATAGGCACCTTATGAGACGGTTTTTAAGAAAGTTGTTGTAATTCCGACGGATTTGTTTGTAGGGTTGAACCCTCACTCTTATTTGTCGAATGGAATTTCGCTAGAATATTTGGTAATATTGCCACGTGGCCAAAGGGACGTAGCCTTGTGTGTGACAGGTGGCCATGTAGGTAAGGGACGCGTGTTTTACCAAATATCTCCGTAACACTAGTCCCCCACAAAGTGTACTTGTTCGAAAAATCTAAGTGAGGAGTAAGCTAAGCGTACTCATCGCTTGGTTCGAGAGCAAGTATCTTCCTTAGTTGGCATGTCTATGTGGGTGTAGATTTTGTCTCTAGGATGATAAGGCGCATGTGCTTTAATAGGCTTAATCGACACCACTGTGTTGTCTTTTCGTTGTTTTGAATCGAGGTAGATCTTTCCCCAGAATTTTCGCCTATAGTGTCCATAGGTTTTTCTATTTACGGAGCTTGTATGCGTAGTGCTTTTATTCATTCTGTTGTTATCTTTGTAGCTTTGTATAATGGCGCAGCGCTTGTCTTTCTTCAAATTTTTCACTTTCACCCAATCCTCCCGTCATTTGCGAATTCCAACCTCTTTTTATGAACATTTAGAGGGCTTGAGGACTGGAGTCGTTCATTTGATAAGTCCGAACGGCTGCGTATGGTAGTCTCTTTTGGCTGTTGACACGGATTTAGGTGAAATCTGTTTTGTGGAAGGGTGGGAAATTTTTCATGTTGATCATGATGTTGAGGCGGGGGATCTTCTAGTTTTTACTTATGCAGGGGGTATGCATTTTGAAGTTGAAATATTCGGAAGCGATTCATGCCGCAAAGAAGTGGACCCCAATCTTCGCCCACGTGCTTTGTCGGGGTTTCCTAGTGATGACGAGGACAGCGACGGTTGTGGAAGTCCGTGCATCTCCTCCGAGTCTTATCCGAGAGAGTCCTCGGATGGATCCATGGACTGTTAACTAGGGAATTTCGACGGAGAATAATGTTTGCTAAGACTTATTGCGTTGTTTGTTTGTTTGTTTTTTTTTTTGTTCGTTGTTTGCAACTATCTTTGTAACATGAATAAATAAAGGTTGTCGTTTAGCTTATAAATTCTTTGGTACCTTCCTGAAATAGTCACTGGTGATCCTATGTTGGGGCGTGTGTTTTGTCTTCTTTGGTATGGGCTCTACTTTTTATACAGTGCCTGTTATTCCCTGAGAAGACACGTGTCTCTCCTACTGTTTAGCATTAAAGGGAGATGGTGGCGCGACGTGCGTAGCGTGCGCGTTTGTCAACATCATGATGGGCGTGGCAACCCATATGTGTCAGGCAGCGTTTGGTATGCTGACGTGTTTGGAATTTTGAATCGTTTAAGGAGAAGTGATGATGGCTATCTGAACGGTCTGGATTTGGGGACCTTTTGTTCAACGATCCGATCGGGGCGTAGTGTTGGGATCTAACGGCCAGGAATTTGTCTCCCTTTCATATAACAAATCGTAAAGGCAGAGAAGGCTTTATTGTGAAAATCGCAATAGTATCTTCCTCTCCGGCGAGCTCTGTCCTAAAGTTCTTGCGTTCTTTCACCTCTTTTTCTTCTAAGGTATGGCTAGTGACTCTAGTGCGTCTTCTTCTTCTCGTTCTTCTCATGAATCTCATAAACCTGCTGCTTCTCAACCCCTTTTGATCCCTTCTCCGTCCGAACCCATAGTCTCGTCGCGATTCCAGGCGAGTCTAGGGATGTTCCGGTCCAGGGTTTGCGGATTCATCCCGCCTCTAGGGCGATGGGTAGGGTGTCTGACACCTTCATAAGCCTCCTTGGGCAGAAGGATGTCCATGACTTGGTAGAGAAGTATGAGATAGATCTGTCTTTGTTTGAGGTTAGGGCTCCATGTTCTGAGGAGAGGGCAAGTTCTCCTAGGGAGGGGGACATTGCCATATATCAGGATGCGTTGTTGGGTAGCCTTAGGATTCCTTTTTCTAGTTTTGCTAAGGCGATTCTGGAAGAATATCGCTTGTGTCCTTCGCGGTTAACTCCGACTCTTGGAGGTTGCTCAACGGTTTTGTTATCGTTTTTAAGAACTATGGGGTAAATCCGACTGTCCGTTGGTTTTGTATGTTATTTAGTCTATGTTTAGAGTCTAATGCCGATTGGTACTACTTCTCGGCTCGTCCCGAGAAAAAGTTTCTAGGGAAAGTCCCTTCTTCCATTAAGCGATGGAAGAGTAAATTTTTCTTTGTCAAAAATAAGTCCGGGTGGGATGTCCGAACAAAGTGGGAGGTTCCCCGAACGGATATTGGTTGTGAGGAGATGACAAAAGAAGAGGAGGTTCTTCTTAAGTCAATGACGGGGATGTCCAAGGTTTACATGGATGCCTTCTTAACTAAGGAAAATCTCCTTAGGTGTCGTTTAATAGGAGCTACTGGTAGGACTTGTTTGTGCGTCTAACTTAGTTTAATCTTGAATCGTGATGTCTAACTCACTTCGGAATTTATTCTTGCAGGAAATCCGATGGAGGACGAAGATTTAAGTTACGTTAAGGGCATCCTGGCCTCCTTCGAAGGTGAAGTTCATCCGCCCTTACCTCGTGAGCAAAAGAAGGAGGTATCATCCAGCAAGGGTGCTTATACTTCCTAAGAAGAAAGAAAGAAAAGGAAGAGAAAAGATGTTGATTCTTCCAAGAAGATGGTTAAAGGCGACCCCGCTGCAGGGTCCTCACGGGAGAGGAGGACGAAGAGGAAGAATTCCGAGGACGCATCGGGTCCCGGAATTACGGGAGAACAGGAGAATTCACCTCAGCAAGAGGTTCGCCTGGCTTTATCGCCAATTTCAGAGGGCCCCTCTTCTAGTCAACCAGAAGATATCCTCTTTAAGGAGGTGAGGGTCTACTTCTGAAGGTTGTCTATTGTTTCACTAAGTATTTTTTACTTAAGTTTATTTTATAGGTGGAGGCAGGAGAAGCATCTCTCCTGGACAAACTAAGGGAGGTAGACTTGGTCCTCAAAGGACCGGCGACTCAAGGGATGGAGTTGCCTTCTGAAGACATCCCTTTTCAGGATGCTGCTTCCGTGAAGAACGTTTTGATGGCTATGAGGCCCGAACAGTTCTCCACTAGACTTCGAAGGGATGGAAGGGAAGAGGCCACTTGCCAACTTTTTCGCTTGGCTATGCTGGTAAAAACTACTCTTGTAATTCTTTTACTTCCAAGTTCAGTATTATTGCCTATAACTCATTTGTTATTCTGTAGACTACTCAATGGGCGGATCGAGTCAGCAATCTTTGTCAAGAAGACTTGGCAAAGATGGAAGCGAGTGGGGCAGAAATTGCCCAATTAAGTTTTAGGGTGGCGGCTTTAGAGGGAAAGGAGAAGGAACAGCTCGCTGTTATCCATGCTCTTGAGCGAGATAAGGCCGAGCGGCTTCAACAGCTGGCTGCTATGGAAAAAAAGAAAAATGATCTAGCGGCCAAGCTGGTTATTTCCGAGGGCTCTCTTTATACTGCTGAGGAAAATATCAAAAATTACAGGATGACTCTAGCAGCTTGAAAGTACAACTTAAATCCGCTCAAGATGAGCGAGCTGAAACCCGATGGGATTTAAAGTTGAAGGTTGTTGAACTTGCAGCCATTCAGGCTGAGTTGGAGGAAATCAAAGGGGAGTGCGACACACTCAAGGAAGACTTAGCTTCCAGACAAAAAGCTCCTAAATCTGACTCGCAAGAAATTAAAAATTTAATAGAACTAGCGGATAAGCTAGAGAAGGAGGTTGCTCGACTTAGGGCGAAAGCGAAAGAGGGGCCACCCGTATATATTCAGTAGTACAACAGGTGGGCTATCATGTTCCTCCTGCAGAAGTGTTAGCGATGGGGCTTGCTGGAGTCTTAAAGAGGTTTACGGAATTGAAGGAGCAGTAGATTATAAAGACTTCAGAGGCCCCTGCTCCAGCCTCCTCTGTACCTCCGACTCAAATTCCTCCAGAAGCAGCTAACCGCCCGGAAGGCCCTAGCTCTTAGGGATTTTTGTTTTATGGAATATTTTTTGTGAAGACTTAGGGATTTTGAATGTAATTTCTACTTATATGAATGAAACACAAACCTTTATTTTGGTGAAGATTTATTTCCAAGTCGTAGTTATCTTTAACCATTTAAGAAGTCCTTTGTAAAGTCTTTCTTTCTTCATTTGGCTTGTAAAGCTTCATAGCGAGTTTTTCTCTTCTTAGTCCAATCGTGGGACTTTGATTTGTTGAGTAAGACCCTTGCCTTCGTAAATGAGATTGTTGCCTCATATTTCGATCGGGATTTTTGTCCCTTGTTCTGGATGAGAATTGTCTTTTTTTCCTTGTAGGATAATTTTTGACTCATCTTTTAGGAATGGGATTTTCACCTCATCTTTGTGGAATGGGATTTTCACCTCATTTTTGTAGAATGCGATTTTCACCTCATCTTTATTTGAAAAAAAACTTAACTCTATTTCATAAAACATTTAGGAGACGGCTACAGAATTCACTGATAGTAGCATCACAGGTGTTCAGCATGAAATGGACGCTTGAGTGTTTTTCCTTCCATATTTACCAGATAATAGGTGCCCGCTGGGACAATTCTCTGTATGACGTAAGGGCCTTCCCAGAGTTAGCTTCCCCGTTCGGTTTTTGTTTCCCTGGAATTCATTTTCTCTTAAGACCAAATCACCTATTTGGAAGAAGACTCTTTTCACCCTTGTGTCGTAGAACCTTTTTACTCTTTGGCGATAGATGGCTGCCTTTGTTTCCGCAGCTTCTCTTCGCTCTTCAAGTAGATCAAGTTCCGCTCGGAGATTCGTCTCATTTTCTTCTGATGAGAAAGTTTGTTGTGTCCGTAAGGTAGGCATTCCTATTTCTGCAGGGATGACAGCTTCTGCCCCATTAGTAAGAGAGAATGGAATTTCTCCTGTGGGGGTCCTTGTGGTTGTCTTGTAAGCCCAAAGAGCGCTCTGAATTTCCTCAACCCAATTAGTTCAATTTTTGGACACCCGGGTTTTAAGAGCTTGAAACAAGGTGCGATTCGTCACTTCCACTTGGCCGTTGGCTTAAGGATGTCTTACAGAAGTTAACCTGGATTCAATTCCGAGTTCGGAACAAAAACTTTTGAAAGTCTTGTTATCAAATTGTCGCTCATTATCTGAAATGAAGGCCACCAGAATTCCAAATCGATAGATAACCGTTCGCCATAAGAATCCCTGACAAGCTTTCTCCGTGATCTTGGCCAAGGGCTCAACTTCTACCCATTTAGTGAAATAGTCGATAGCAACTATCAGAAACTTCATTTGTCGAGTCGAAGTAGGAAATGGCCCTAGAAGATCAACTTCCCAGATAGCAAACGGTCGAGGGCTAACAATTGGTGTAAGCAGTGTTGGTGGGCGTCTTTGAATCTTAGAATGCTGTTGGCAGGCATCACATTTTCGGGCGAACGCCATTGCATCTTGAGTTAGTGTTGGCCAGTAATAGCCTTGTCGCAGGACTTTGTAACTCAAGGCTTTGCCTCCTAAATGACCTCCTCCGATGCCTTCATGAATTTCTTGAAGGATATAGTTGGCTTCTGTGGGACGCAAACACCGTAAAAAGGGTTGCGTATGGGACCTCTTGTATAGATTTTCACCAATCATAGTGTACCGAGTGGCTTTGTAAGAAATCCGTCTGGCTTCTGTTTTGTTGGATGGCGTAAGTCCACCTTGCAGGTAGTTTTTAATAGGATCAATCCAACTTGACTCTTCTGCTGCACTTTGTACCTCTCCTACCAGTCCGTCAATAGTTTTTGTGGGAAGGTACTGTAGGTTGAAAGAGGATTCTGTATCTCCATTGGGTGTAGTGGCTTTTTTAGATAAAGCATCAGCTTCTTCATTTTGTGCTCGACAGATTTTTTCAATCTGGAAGTGAGCAAAGCATGGAACTATTTTCTTCACCACTGCCTGGTATTTGACCATGTTCTCCTCCTTTGCTTCAAAACTGCCCAATGTATGGCCAACGACTAGCTGTGAGTCGGAATATACATGTAGATGCTGAATTCCGAGCCCCCGGGCCAGATGCAATCCCGTGATGAGGGCTTCATATTCGGCCTCGTTGTTGGTCGCTCGGAATTGGAACTTAAGAACTGTTGCAATTTTCCATTTAGAAGGAGAATAAAGGACGAAGCTAGCTCCTGACTTTTCTTCAGTTGCTGATCCGTCGACATATAAGGACCATGGAATGCTAGGGCTTTCTTTTGGATCTTGTGATGGAATTTCCGCGGGAATAGTTAATTCCGCGATAAAATCTGCTAGCACTTGAGCCTTGATGGTCGTTTGGGGCTTATAAGTGAGATCAAACTCACCCAATTCTATTACCCACTTGGCCAGACGCCCGGAATTTCCAGGTTTATGGAGAACTTACTTTAAGGGCTGGTCAGTCAACACAGTAACTTTGTGAGCTTGACAATAAGGCCTCAATCTCCGTGCGGATGTGATAAGGGCGAAGGCTAACTTTTCAAGTGGTAGATACCTTGACTCCGCGACGTTAAGGATCTTGCTGGTATAATAAACAAGCTTCTGAACTCCCTTATCTTCTCTTAATAGAACTGCACTGACTGCTCGAGGAGCAGCGGCCAAATAGATATAGAGTTCTTCTCCTTCTTTCGGCTTGGCTAGCAACTGAGGTGATCAGAGATAATCTTTAAGCCCCTAGAAGGGTTTTTCACACGCTTCTGTCCACTCCATTTTTGGTGCTTTACGTAAGGCTTGGAAGAGTGGGAGAGTTTTCTCTCCGGCTTTAGAGATAAATCTTCCAAGAGCTGCTAGGCGCCCATTAAGCCGTTGTACTTCTTGAAGACTTTTGGGTGATCCCATGTCAAGAATGGCTTTGATCTTTTCTGGATTTGCTTCTATTCCTCTTTGAGTCAATATAAATCCTAGAAATTTCCCTGATCAGACACCAAAGGCACACTTGTTCGGATTTAGGCGCATATTATAAGTCCGAAGTGACTGAAAGGCCTCTTGTAAATCCGACAAATGCTCATCAGCATTTCAGCTCTTCACCAAGATATCATCCACATAGGCTTCGACATTTCTGCCAATTTGTTCTTTGAAGACAGTACTTATGAGCCTCTGGAAGGTGGCTTCGGCATTCTTTCGACCGAACGGCATCACCTTATAGCAATAAGTTCCTTTGCTAGTAATGAAGGATGTTTTTTCTTCGTCGTCTTTGGCCATTCGGATTTGATTGTAGCCTGAGAAGGCATCTAAGAAACTCAGCATCTCATGCCCCGCCGTAGAGTCAACCAAACCATCAATTGAAGGTAGAGGGAAGGAATCTTTTGGACAAGCTTTATTTAGGTCAGAAAAATCCATGCATATTCTCCATTTTCCGGACGGCTTTTTCACCAGAACCACATTAGCCAACCATTCTGGATAGTTCACCTCTCGGATAAATCCTGCCTTCAAAAGGGTTGATATTTCTTCTTCTGCAGCCTTCTGCCTTTTTGGGGCGGAATTTCTCATTTTCTGCTTGACAGGTTTGAACGACTGATCTATGCTGAGGCGGTGTTCAATGACATCATGTTTTACGCCTGGCATGTCTTCTGATGACCAGGCGAAAAGGTCAGAATTTGTCCTTAGTACCACCATGAGATTTTCTTGCTGTGTTGTTGTCAAATCCGCACCAATTCACACAGTGCGCTCCACTCTAGTTGTGTCCAGAGGAACTATAAGCAATTCTTCAACTGGTGTGGGCCAGAGCTCTTCATCTTCCCGTTCTGCTATTCTGTTGATCAACATGGCTTATGAAACTTTTGTTTTGCCTCTGTTTTGAGTTTTTCCTTTGAGGGTTGAGACATAACATTGGAGTGCCAAGGGTTGATCCCCTCTTACTTTTCCACTGCCGCTCTCGGTCGGAAATTTGAGGAGAAGATGATAAGTAGAGATTTATTGCTTTCAAGGCGTTGAGGGTTGGCCTACCAAGAATCACTTTGTAACTTGAAGCACAACGTACAACTAGAAAATTTGTTGTCACCGTTGATGATCTTGGTGAATTTCCTACCGTAACTGGTAATGTGATCATCCCTTTTGGTTGTACCACTCCTCCGAAAAATCCTACCAAAGATGATTTTACGGGGAGTAAGTTATCCGCGTCATACCTCATTCTTTCTAAGGCGCTCCAGAAAAGAATATCCACTGAACTTCCGCTGTCTACCAGAACTCTTTTCATTTGGAAACTGGAAACCATGATGGCAATGACCAGGGCGTCGTCATGAGGGTGGCGAACCCTGCTGACATCATTATCATAAAAAATAATGGGAGCCCTAGGCCGAGACCTTCTTTGTGGCGCTTATGTTTCCTGCGCCACTCCCACCATTCAGGCATAGCTTTTCCGAGAGGCGGAACTTTCACCACCACACCCAGGACCACCACTAATAAATCCGACCATCTCGACTTTTTCTCCTTCAAACTGTGAGGTTTCAGGTTCCTCTTGAACATCAATGTTGATATATTGCTCCAGTTGTCCTCTTCTAACGACATCTTCTATGCGTTCATCAAATGAGTGCACTTTTCTATATCGTGTCCTCTAGCTTGATGAAACTTGCAATATCTTTTACTATTCTTTTGCCGTTCGGGATTCTTTGCAGGTTCTGGCCATATCAAGATTTTTTGATCCTGAATTTGCATAAGGATATGGCTTCTGGTCTGATTTAGTGGGGTATGGTGATCATATCTGACTATTTTCCCTTCTCTTGAAGGTTCTCTGGGCTGTAGCATGTGTCGCTGAGGGAGTGTTGCAGGTTCCAGACCTCTATTCTCATTCTTATTATCCTTACGTGATCCTCCTTCCTTTCGGATTTCTGTGGGTCTTCTGTTGACATTCTGATGGGCTTTTCCTTTCTGGACTTCTGTTGGGATGCGTCGAGCCTCTTCCTCCCAACCCGTGTAAATCTCGTCAGAATTGATGTACTTTTGGGCATGGATCATGAGGGCAGGGATGGTTTTTGGCGGATCCAAAGTGAGGGAGAAACGAAAAGGGGATTCTATCAAACCCTCTATCAAGATGGTTACAGCTATTCGCGGAATAAGGTCCGCAATATTTGCTGCTTCATCTATGAAACGATTTAAATAGGCTTGGAGTGTTTCACCCCCTCGTTGCTTAACGCGCAGAAGGGTAGATGGAGTTTTATTTTGCTTTGAATAATTGGCAAAATAAACTAGAAAGCGATCTACTAGAACTTGAAAAGAAGGAATTGTGCTAGATGGAAGATCAACAAACCAGTTTTGCGCTTTTCCCTCTAAGGTGGCGGGAAAAGCTCGGCACATACGAGCATCAGTGATTCCAGAAAGCAACATCTTTGATCGAAAAGACTTTAGGTGACGAGACGGATCGGTTTTGCCTTCATATGCAATCATAGCAGGTGGTCTGAAACTATCAGGAACTTGCTCCTCCAATATTTCCTTGATAAAAGGCGAGCATATGTTGAGAACATGTCGTTCGGATTTACGGTTTCCTCGAGAGGGGCCTTGTCGTTGTGTTCTTCTGTCGACAGTTGGAACAGATGGACTATTCCGTTCCCTTCTTGTGTTCCGTTCTGTTCTTGTGGCAGCTTGCTCTCGACGGCGAACGGAGGGAGGTTCCGAACTAGCAGAGAAGGCGGTCCTCTCTCTTCTTTCTCCATGGGTGCGAGTCCTTGTCCTCCCTCGGCTTTCAGAATTAGCTAGTGGGGTTGTCGGCATAGTTGGTGGAATTTGTGTGGGTAGAGGTGGTGGATGGGCCAAAGTGTGAACAGCCTGAGCCAATCGCTCTAATTGTTGCTGCATGTTGAGATAAAATTCTGGGATGGGTTCTTGGGATAAAATGTCTGTATTTTCCGGTGGAGGCAAAATGGGTGAATTTTCCGACGGCGGTAAGATGGGTGGATTTTCCGATGGATTCTCCCTATCTCTCCGGATTTCACCGGGTATTTCGGTATTACTAGGCGATCCTTGCTCTTGAATTCGTTTAGATCTTCTGGTAGTAATCATTTAGCTTTTTGTAAGAGTCCCCACGGACGGTGCCAAACTGTTGATGCCAAAAACTTGTCCACCTCACGCTTTGGCTGTTGTTGCCTCGTGATCTGGTCTCAGCCTTTGACAAACGGTTGAAATTTATAGTTGATGTGGACACTTACTTCAGATTCTGAACAGGAGGTGCCCTAGAATGCCGATCGGAATTGTCTGCTCTTTACTTTGGGATTAATCTGTAAAAGGGGTAAAAGGGAGAGGGAAGTAATCGGAATTGGGCCTTTCTGCCCGGATTTAACTCCGATGCTTAAGTCAGAAAGCTTGTGAGAAGGAAGTTTTAGACATAGGTTAAGTTTTTGTGTAATTTTTTTTCGGGGGTCCCTTTCTTACTATCATTGTTATTCTTTTATAGCAAATTAAAGGCGGTTTAGGAAAAATATCCTGAAAGGCGGTAGGAAAGGCAGTAAGAAAATATCTCATGAGGCGGTAAGAAAATATCTGCCTATTGCGCCTACTGTGTAGGTACTATGTAGGTAAGTAGAAAATATCTGCCCACTGTAGAGGCAAGTGGATAAGATCTACTTACTGTAGAGGCGTTAAATATTTTCTTCTCTAGGTGGCTATAGGCACCTTATGAGACGGTTTTTAAGAAAGTTGCTGTAATTCCGACGGATTTGTTTGTAGGGTTGAACCCTCAATCTTATTTGCCGAACGGAATTTTGCTAGAATATTTGGTGATATTGCCACGTGGCCAAAGGGATGTAGCCCTGTGTGTGACAGGTGGCCATTTAGGTAAGGGACGCGTGTTTTACCAAATATCTCCGTAACAGCATACATAAGATTTCTATACATTTGATATGATTAAACCATATTGAAGATAATGCATTGACCAGCATTTTTATTTGCTCAGCATTACTTTCAGATTTCAGTGTTTAATTTTTGTTATCTATATATACATATTTATGCTTCAGTTCTTACAGTTTTATTTTATTATACGGGTACATTTTATACCAGACAGAACTGTTCCCAAATCACTGAGCTCCAGTAGGTCATCCCCTTCTTCTTGATATTTTTATGTAGGCGATAGACAGGAGACCAGATAGAGGGTTTTTCTAATCGCGAGATTATATGGAGACCTCTTGTAGCTCGCACTGACTCCTTGTGTCTTAGATTATGATTAAGTTCTACTATGAGGGTATCTAAGAAAATTAAATTTGTGACAGTATTTTTATTGGTGTTGTATTAAACAATATCTTAAGTTGGAGTTTATGATATTAGTTGTTTGGTCTTTATAGCTTACGCAATTTACTTGATTATTGTTGATTACCAGTTTTACAGACTTAGGTTTAGAGTTGATTCCCTTGACCTGGATGGTGTGACACGTGCCCCCTGAAAAGGGGATGGGTGTTACATGATTGATGCTTATAAATGGCTAGCGGATCACTTACAACGTGACTTTTGGCTATTCATCTACAAACGACTAGGGTTTCGGAGGAGATTGAAGGTGGAGGAGACATCGGTTTAGGGATTCTTATATTCTTTGTTTATGTCTTCCTCCTTAGTTTTTGTGTTGATTTTATATACTATGAGAGGCTAAATCTTCTGCGGTGCCTCGGGTCTTTAAACCTCGGGATGAACTTGTGACTATTTCCTTTCTTTAATACCAAGCTTTTAATTTTGATTATACTTGTGAATTGTTTATGCGTGCTGAAATCTTGTTATGTTAGTGCGAAAGCGCCGGTCACATAATTTTTAGTTGCTTAATGCCTAAAGAGAAATCTCTGTCAAGCTAGATCTGAACATAGACAATAGAGGCACACGCCGAGTTATAAGTGCATGATCATACATATATTTCTAGCATATTTGCATGCACTTATGTCATTTCCTAGCATCGATTCTCTATTTTTTTGCTTCTTTGGGTATTTTTGTGTGATTGGACAAGTAAACAGGTACCCTGGGCAAAAGAAATAGGAAACGGAACATTCCAGAGCAAAGAGAGCGAAAAAAAACACTTGAAGAGAAGTGCACGGACGTGCTCTCACTCAACACGGGCATGCTAAAGAAGCATAAGCGTGTTTAAGCCCGTGCAACTCTCAGATGTTTGAAAACGCATAAATCCATTAGCGGAGTGAAGAACACAAGTGTGCTTTAGATCAACACAACCTTGCTTCGCGGAATTACAAGCTATAAAAAGCCATCCACTTAACCCTAGAAATAGACTTTTGGCGAATCAGTCCTGGTCGATTTTCGCAGTGACAGCTAGGGTTCCGGGAGAGGATTGATGGCGGAGGAGGCATTAACAAGGGAAGACTCCTATGTTTATTTACATGTTCTCCTCTTGTATCTTTCTTATGGTAGTCCATAGTATGAGAGGCTAAGCCTTCTGTGGTGCCTCGGACACATGAACCCTAGGATGAACTTGTTATTGATTTCCTTTTTATATTAGGTTCTTGCTTTATTGATAATTCTTGTGCATCATCTTGAATGTCTATCCTTGCAATTGTTTGTGTCTAAAAAATATATATATATAAATATATATATACATTGAAAATACCTGGTGACAATATTTTAAAGGGTCAATGATGAAATATTTTCAAATGAAATATGTGTTGAAATATCTTGAAATTAAAATATTTTTATGTGGCTTGATCCTAAGGCAAGCTAAGGACATAGATCCCGAGGCAGGCTAAGGACACAGATCCCAAGGTGAGTTAAGGTCACAAGACCCAACATACCCCAAGAACACAGATCCTGAGGCAACCTCAAATTTTAAGATAGCTCGAGAATAAATATCTCGAGGTGATCTCCAGACCCAAGATAGCCCGAGAACACAGATCTCAAGGTGATCTCAAATTAGCACGAGAACATAGATCTCGAGGTTATCTCAAATTCTAAGATAGCCCGAGAACATAGATCTCGATGCAATCTTAAATTATAAGATAGCCCAAAATTACAAATCTCGAGGCAATCTTAAAAATACAAATCCCAAGATAAGCCGAGAACATAAATCTCGAGAAAAAAATAAATAATTAAAATTAAATCTAAATTTACATTCAGTTTTTGATCTGTGACAAAATTATCTAGATTATCTTGTGATGATTAAAATTAAAATTCAAATTTTGATGAGATTATATCTATCGAGATTATCTCATAATGATTAAAATTCAAATTATACTTACTTTCATAATGATTAAAATTCAAATTCAAAATTTTGATTTTGTCTATATTCAAATTCAAATTTTAAATCTTATCGTCACGGTTATCTTATATTAAGAGGTTATACCTAAATCTAGATTATGATCATTAAAATTCAAATCTTTGATTTTATCTAGATTATGATCTCATGATGATTAAAATAAAAATTTAAATTTCAATCTTAACTTTAGGTTGTGAGGATCTATAAATAGAGTAGGGGAGACCTCTTGATGGACATACTTTTGGAGGGAGGAACAATTAGAGAGAAACTTTTGAGAAAGAAAAAGAGCAAAATAGTGAGCCAATCCACCAAAGGTATCTTCCCCCTACAATATGATATCTCGGTCGAACAATTAGACACGAGCCTATCTCTGATATCTTTGCCGAAGGATAATGGTTCGGGTCCATTCATAAGACCATATATTGCTCCCATAGCCGCCACTGATGGCTGCCACGTCGCAGCTGGAGAAGAGTCCAAAGGGCATATAGCATATAAAATATTCAAAGGACCACGCCATTGCCGGAGAAGAGTCTGAAGGGCATATAGCATATATAATATGCAAAGACCTACATCGATGCCGGAGAATAGTCCGAAGGGCATATAGCATATATAATATGCAAAGGCCCACGGCGCCGCATGAGAAAAGTCCGAAAGGCATATAACATATATAATATACAGAAGCCACGCCACTAAAATAGAAGAGTCCGAAGGGCATATAGTATATATAATATGTAAAAGCCCACGCCATTGCCAGAGGAGGAGTATTGCCCCAAAGCGTGGTGGTACTGATGCTGTTGCCACCCCCGCCAGAGAAAGAACACCACCCCCGAGCATGATGGTGTTGATCTTGTCACCGCCACAGAAGAAGAAGTCCCCTTCTTCTATTTTCTTGCTTTGTGAAGCCGGGAGCCATAAGTGGGAACAAAAGAAAAAGAAAAAGGAAAAAAAAAGTATATTAAAAAAAGAGGGAAAAGGAGCAAAAATAAAGCGAAGGGAAAAAAGAAGAAAGTTGAAATTAAAAGAAAGAAAAGAGAGATTGAAGTTTCTTTTGTCTTATATAATATTTATATATACTATATATATTACAAGAAGCATCCTCTGCAGAATCGTGGAAATTGTTACCAAGTCCTACTAGATTCTATCCACTCACGAAGATTAAAGGCGCTTGGGTTTTCCTTTAATATAGCAAGCATGAGTTTATATATATATATATATATATATATATATATATATATAGATGATATGGTGCGGTCGGCCGCACTTACGGCCGGCCTGGGTATCATCCCCGTATATATATATATATATATATATATATATATATATATAGGTCCTCCTATAATGATTCCTGAATACAACATGCATGAGTTTATACTCTTTTATATATAAGAAGAAGGGTGGTAATAAATTTATTGAATAATTCCGTGTTTAGTCACTCTACTTTTCAAAATTTTCCCTTTTAACCCCTCATCTTTTTTTTTTATGACTTTTTGGTCCCTCTACTTTATTAAATTGAACTTATTAGTCTAGAGGCAGACGGCGTTCACTTACGTCGTTTCAGATGATTGATGTGTCCCCACGTGGCATTATGTTGATGTCCACGTGGCCATCAGAATACCACGTGGCCTTTTAAAACATTAAACCATTAGAAAAGATTTAAAAAATGAAAAGAAAACATTAAATAAACCCTCGAATTCGGATCATAACCTGTTAGAATCCGAATTTTAGCTCTGCTCTCCCATTCATCCTCTCCATGTAGTATTTTGATGGTTACATGGATATCAACATAACGTTATGTGGCAGACACATCAGTCATTTCAAACGATTTAAGTGAATGTCATTTGTTTCCGGACTAATAAGTCACACTTTATAAAATAGAGGGACCAAAATGTCATAAAATAAAAGATGAGGGACTAAAATTGTACTTTACAAAAATTAGAGCGACTAAAAAGGGAATTATTCCTAAATTTATTATAAAATTAAATTCAAACACTAAAGCGACACACATCTCGATGTGACTATGGAACACGCATCTTGAGGCAGATAATGACATAAAAACCTTAAGGTGGTATGCATCTCGATGCAGACGGAGCGATACACATCTTTA
The DNA here is from genome assembly GCA_026586065.1 of Dioscorea zingiberensis. NCBI lineage: Eukaryota > Viridiplantae > Streptophyta > Magnoliopsida > Dioscoreales > Dioscoreaceae > Dioscorea > Dioscorea zingiberensis. Next base: position 35,622,144 of record CM048818.1, read on the forward strand.
AGCGAGTGATAAAGTAAAAATCTCAAAACGGCCCACATCTCGATACGAATGGAATACACATCTCGAGGCGGCCAATAAAATATATCATGAAGTGTCATATTTTGATGTAGTAGTGGAACACTCATATCTAGGCGGCTGATAAAATCCAAATCTCAAAGTGGCACACATCCCAATGTGAGAAAGTAACATGCATCTCGAAGTAGTCGATATAAAACACAAAGCTCAAAGTGACACGCATCCCGATGCGAGCTGGAACACTTATCTTTATGTGGATAATGAAATACAAATCTCAAAGTGACACTTATCTTGATGTGGCGATGGAAAGCGCATCTTAAAGCGGATGATGAGATACAAATCTTAAAGTTGTTTGTGCATCTCAATGCAACTGATGAAGTACAAATCTTGAATTAGCACAAATCTCGAAGCAGCAATGAGCATGTATCTTGAGGCGGCTAATATATACAAATTTCAAAGCGACACATATCTCAGGACGACAACCAAACACTCATTTCGAGATGGTCAATATAAACCTAAATCTTAAAGCAGTGCAAATCTCAAAGCGCCAACGAAGCATGCATTTGAGGCGGCCGATGAAACACATTCGAAAGTGGCGAAGCATACGACCTAAGGCGGAAGGCGGCGCCGTTTAAATAAATAAATAAATAAATAAATAAATAAATAATATGTACATACGTCCATATGATAATATTTATATGTAATGAAAATTATGATAAGCACAAAAATGAATTATTTTTTTTATTCATTGTCTCTACTTGTACTTTTGCCCTTAATCAGAGGTTCCCAAGACTTCGTCTTGGTAATTAATAATATTGGATTAACTCTATTAGGAACTGACGAGCCCATAATAATCAAAATATAAATAAAACAAATACTCATTTGTGATTCGATATGTCGCCTGGTGTCTCTTCATAGACACGATGCTAGGTGGGTATTTTCGATCCAACAAATTCGGGCACGCCCGGTGGGACTCATTCCACCTCCCATCTTTGAGGCAAAAGTACAAGTAAGAGGCTTATGAACTTTGCAAGGGGAGAACTACATACAAGATCTCTCCTGCAATTGGAAGCTCGACATCTATAGAAATCCTGATAGTCACACACCTTCCATCCATAGGAAGTTGACCTAATATAATTTTCTTGGTTTGATATGAAGATCCAATAGTAAAGAATCACGGACTTTCATGTTATAGAGATTACCCCAGCCCAGCCAGAGACAGTAGTTTTTGCAGAAGAAGATGATAAGCACATCTTCAAAAGGTTTGAGAGAAGAGAATCTACAAACGTGCTAAAGGCTTGCACAAGAAAATAAACGAAAAGAAAATAAAAGAAAGAAAAGGAAACAAAAAGTAAGGAAAAAGAAAAGAAAAAAAAAAGAAACAAAAGAAATATTATCTAGGGTCCACCTACTAAGGGATGAAGATTCAAAATCATAAGTTGCGCTTTGTCTTCTTTCAAAGTTATAAAAATATTGAAATGGGTTTTTTAAATCCCTAAGGTTGGTGAGAATGGACTCAACTACTGTAGATTATGACCTTAACTCGATGAATATAAAGGTGGTATGTCTCCAAAATTTCAGAGGTTTCTTTATAAAAGAGCCTACACGATATTGAGGAAACTGTAATATATAAGATGACGCTAAGTCAATTCTATCAAAAGTCAAAAGTCAAAATAAAAAAATAATAATTAAAAAGGGGAATTTAGAAATATATATCACCTGGAAGGCCATTGAGACTTGAGGAGGCTCACCACATGCATCATTCACAAGGTAGGGCATAAGAGAAAAAGGATCAGGCTAGGTGCACACAGGGGACAAAGAACGGAAGTTGACCTTCAACAACAAAATGTTCCTAGAATGAAAGATTGTTCAGATAGATCCATTTTCCTTCCAACCCAAAATCCTCTTTAAAGCTTTTTCATCACAAAAAAAAGAAGGATGTATAAATTCATATCATCTAAATGGTCATGGAGGCCTGAGGAGACCCTCCATATGCGTCAATTACAAGATCCTGCATAAATTGTGATGGAGTCCTAAAAAATGGCATATGAGAAGAAAGATCAAGTTACATGCCACACAAGGGGCAAACAATGAGAGTAGAACCTCATTTTCTTAGAAGAAGGGATAGTGAGAATGAATCCATTTTCCTTCCAAACCAAATCCCTTCTTAAGACAGTTTAAACAAATGAAATCATGTAATATGCAAATACACCAACAACTGGTTGGCCTAATGTAATATCAACCTGAAAGAATATAAAAACTAAACACTTAAATCCCTCGGCATAAAGAAAAGTTCAAGCTAGTGGAACAAAAAGGAATCTCAGGTGCTCCTATCCTTGAGAAGTTTACAACAATGCTTCGGCAAGTGATACAAGAAATGGTCATTGTTGAATTGAAATTAAAAGAAAAACACGCTACTTTATCTCAAGGAGTATAATGCGGATTGGCACTTGGCTCACCTTATAATAGATTGTGGTATATAAGTATAAAACCTCACTCCTTTGGTACTTTACTACAAGTTTTATAGGAGTAGCATTAATTTGCAACCCAAGTCCTTTAAGATGTGGTGAAAGGTAAAAGATGCATTTATGGTACGGTTTGAAAACATGAATGACAAAATTATAATATCATCATCACTCAGCAAAAGGAAGATGAAAAGGTGGTATATTAATAATATAAAATACAGAAATAGCCACAAATTTGAACAACTTTTTGATCAGTTAGTGATTGCAATGGGACTCCCTCTTCCTCCGACGAGGTCAAGTAGGCCTTCTTGTCCAAAGCCGAGTGCGAGAAGCTCGCCATCAAGCACGAGGAAAATGAAATCCTCTATCAACCCTCAAAGAAGGAAAATATATCTCATGCGACATCAACCACAGGAATAAGGAAAGTTGGGGTTGGGAGTGTAGATCTTGAATCAACAATATTCTTAAATCCTACGATATGGTGTGTATCCCGAGGCAGCGAAGCACACATCTTGAAACAACACCAATTTTAGGGTGAGAAGACTCGACATGCTGACGGTTTCCTTTGGCTTGTCTCGAGGCCATCTGCAATATAAATTTGGTAAAATATAATTAGTAGAGAAATTTGCAGCTTGTCAGTAATTCTAGACAGGATTGTCTGATAAGCAGACTGGACCGTCTAGGCCTCTGGGGTGCCGAAATTCCACGAGACGGGGCCGCGCGAGGCCGAGAGGCTATCTCGACACTAAATCATGTAATACAAAAGTTATAGATGTAAATACTATGCATATTCAAAAAGAATTGGACAGAACATTAATCCTATGAACTTCTATTTTGCCAGGGTCCATCTAAGATGACTGGAATGCCCTAAAAACCCACATAACGCCTATTAGGATGTAGTTAACTCTATAACGATGGATAGAAGCATACCTGTTGATTTCGCGATGACAAAGAGCTCGGGTGTCTAAAAGTACACTATGAGTGTTATGTGTGAGAGAATAATGAAAATGAGTAGGGGCATTGTGTGTTTAAATAGAGATGAAACGAGGATTTTGAACAGCCGCGCCGGTTGTTGTCTGAAACTCCTGATATAGACGGTCCCATCCATAAGGCGGATGGGTCCATCCAACACTCAAACCTAGCTCAGGAGACTAGACGAGACTATCTATAAAGTGGATGGAACTGTCTAAGCCTATTCTAAGTTAATTTTCAAAGAAATAGTGAGCTAGTGATAAGTGTTCATTTGGGCGTAATTTTATACCATATTCATGTATGTTTTTGATATGATTTTAGGGTATTATAGCTCACCGGTACTTAAAAAGTGTTTATTTTGATAAACAGAGCAAAATATCGAGACCCCGGGAGAAAGGAAGTTTTTCAAGGGAAATTGAGACAAAAATGGAGCATTTCTGGAGAAAGCACCAAAACATACGGCTGGAGAATTCGAGGTCTCTACAGTCAATCTCCCAGGGCCGTATAGTAACCCCTATGAAGCTATACGGGGTATTATATAGTCTGATGTACGGCTATACAAGTTGACCACAAATCTATACAGGCCCATATGAATCGCCGTATGTTATATGTTTCCTGCAATCTGCAGATCCAGGTAGGGGCACAATGGTAAATAGCGCTCTAAAACCCTAAAGGGGGTATATAATAATATGACTAATTAGGGCTTTAGAGGAGAGAGCTAGCAATGGAGACAAAAAACCTTGATTAGGGTTGGAGGAGGAGAAGGGCAAGAGCTTAGAGGAGGAATCAAGAGATCCACCAATGGTGTATGTAATAACCTTTTTATTATGAATCTTTTGATTTGCATTATCTTTGAAATGGATTGTTGCTCTCCCTTCATGGAGAACTAATTTTGTAGATACTTGGGTATGATGAACTATTGGATTATGGATTAATTGATGTTGTCTTTCTATGTTTGAATGCTTGGTTGAATCTATTGAGTCTATTGGATGTTTTAATGTATGTTAATCCCTCTACATTACGAGAGACCGGAGAGATTTTTGTAGTCCATATGGGGGAAGAAGAGAGCGCCTCCGTATGTGTAGACCATCTCCAATAGAGAGGATTGTGAGTATATCGAGAGCCCGGGTACTAAGGAGCACGAGTCTTTAAGATATCTTATTCCCACATTCCTTCCAAGAATTAGGGTCCCTAGAATATCATCGGTAAGGGCACTAGGATTAGTAATTCACCTCGAGAGAGGGAGTGAAAACCTTAGGAACCCTTGGCCAAGATTCTACCAAGTATCAACATAGAGAGAGCTTCATCCATCTTTAGAGTAAAAATACAAAGAGGATTCATTACCTAAGTATCCCTTTTTCATGATTGATTGTCATCAAGGTTGATTTGATCCCATTACTTGTGTTTTCAATTTCTTAATTTTAGGTTTAGATTACAATCACTCACCTTTGGATCTATTAATAATAGATTAATAGTGGGTACTAGTTTATATTTCCTTCTGCTTGAGGATCAATACCCGACTTCTTAGTCCACTTTATTACTTGATACGACCGATACACTTGTGGATTTTGCGCATCAGCAAGATAAAATTGAAAACTGACTCGACTACAGATAATACATTCATTCTCTAGATAATAGATAGTAATAAAGAGCGAAAGGAATTGAAATTCTTGGATTTCCTCCCAAGCAGCGCTATTTTATTGTCATTAGCTTGACATTACCTAGTTGTATCTCATGGTGGGTTGAAAGTATGAATATCTTCTCAACACCTTCCCTTGAGACAATTTCCAAATAGAGAAAATCCTAAACTAGAGTATATAGGGGGCACACCATGCTGGACACATGCGCAGTGCCCTACCTTGTCTTGGTTGGTAGTTTTCTACTTTCTCATGTCCTTGTCCTTCTTTTTGCAGAAGTAACGCGGACAACAACCACACTCTTTTCCTTGTCGATAGGTTGATCCTTAGTTGTCTCCTCTGACACTTCATCTAATGGGTTCAGTATTTCCTCCAGGGGATCTATAGCTAATACACATTGCACACAATTATCAGCAATTAAATCTAAATCATCTAGATTGTATGAAGTTTAATCATGACTTATTGTTTGGTACATAGTCGATGGCAGTTTGCAACTCGAAAATAATTTCATTATCTCCAACCATCAAGGTAATTTTCCTGGTAGTATAGTCTTGGAGAGCTCTTGCGGTGGCTAGAAATAGCCTACCAAGGATGATAGGCACCTCTACGTCATTGTCCACATCAAGGAGTACAAAATCCGTAAAGGATATAAATTTATCGACTTTGACAAGTATATTCTGTGCCATTCCTCGCAGTTGCTTTACAGATATGTCAGCTAATTACAGAGTCATCCTGGTCTCTTGTGGTTCTCCTTGCCCAAGTATGATGAAAAGCTTGTAGGGCATGACTTGATGCTGGCTCTTGAGTCGGCTAGAGTACTCTCTTCAATCCTATCTCCAATTGTGCAAGGGATTATAATACTTCCAAGGTCTTTCAATTTCTTTGGTAACTTGGACTGAATAATTGAAGAACACTGCTCGTTCAGACTTACAGCTAAAATTTCTTCCAATTTTCTTTTGTTGGTGAGCAACTCTTTTATTTGGCATACTTTGGCATGTGCAAAAAAACCTCCACAAGGGGTAAACTGACATGTAGCTACTTGATTGTTTCCAAGAATCTCTTAAACTGAGCTCAGGATAGGGAAATTTAGGTTGATATTCCGGGAGGGGTTGTTGATCTACCACTGTTTCCTTCTCTGCAGTTTTCTTATATTCAGCTGAATTTTCCTCAATGCAGGAACTTTCACCACTCTCTTTTCAAGGTGATCTCACTAACAGTTCCACTTCTTTCCCACTCCTTAGGGTCACAGCCTTCAATTATTCTGGAGGGTTCGATTCAGTGTTGCTTGGGAGGCTACCTTGAGATCTTTATGAGATAATCTTTGCTAGCTACCCTATTTGGTTTTCCAGGCCCTGCATAGATGCTTATAGATTTCTCATATTAGTGTTAAGGGTCTCGACCTTGGCATCATTGCTTACCATATATTTAGCCATAACTTCTTCAACATTAAATCTTGGGATTGAAGGTCTAAGAGATTGTGGGTGAAATCCTAGTGGTGTAGCAGAACCTTGAGGATTACCATATGATAGGCCGGGATGGATCCAATTGGGCATGTACGATTTGAATTCTATTCCTTGGAGTCTTGAAGGGTTTCCCATGTACTTCACCTCTTCTATGGGGGCTACTTCACTGCTCTATTAACCTCGTACATGTTGCATATCTCAACAAAGCACGCCCGATGCGTGTGGGGATCTTCATATGGTCTCCCATCAAACTGACACAGAGTTTGGTGCATGTTCATGGCATTGGATTAAATCTCGAAATTGTTCAAATTAACTGTCGGTGGATGAATACTGAATTCCTCCCCCGTATACTTGGGTCTCTTATATTCAGATAGTCTTCTTTGTCTCTCTGCCATGATAGGAGGATTTTCAACCTCAAATTTATCCGTATTGGTGTAGGGTTCTCGCCTTCGGAGGACCTTTGTTCTATTGGTTCTTCCATCCTCTGAGCCTTCTGTGCAATGTTTTCTCTGTTTCACTTTCTTCCTCCACATGACCAGGTTGCCTTGCTCGGGTCATGCACAAGTTCCTTGAAATAGAAATAGAGATAGAGAAAGTTATTACTACAAGAAACAATTAATTCAGGTGACAAACAACAATAAAGAATTAAATAATGAGGAAATAAAAAAGAATCTAAACTAATGGTTAAAGTAGTAAACTCCTAGTTTTGTTAGTAGACGGGTCCGTGTATGTTTTCAAATTTGGTTCTATATGAATGAATGACCACTTATACTTCATATACGACCATTGTTGGCCCCGATGATGATCCATATGAGGTCATTTTCTGAATTAGGTCTGGACCCCTTTAGTTCCACCTTGATTAAATGGTCTCGTCCTTGAGTTAGACGTGTTTGTCTAACGTCTGAAATCAGCTCCTTTACTACAGACGGGGCCGCCTGTTACCGGACGGGTCCATCTTGTTCTCTTTTTCAACCTTCCTTGCTGAATCTACTTCAAAACCCTAACTTTCTCATCGAGTTGCCCCTTTTCATCCTGATTCACAAAGATAACACATTTTAATTACCAACGGCTTTCAAATCATCCGGATCACATACTAGGTGTATATAATTATGATAATCAAATATAGAAATTTGAACACTTATCACTTTATTTGAATGAAATTTGCTTAAACTTCAGAGATATTCTCTAGTTCTTATTGGTTTCTTTGTCGTTATCCCCTTTGTTTTGGTGAGCCCGCGGGTTAATCACTACCCTGCCCGACGTCATAAACCTCGTTTAATATGTTAGGTATTATTATTGCAGGAATTCGATCATAAAATCAGGGACAAACGAGGATCTAAAATTATAGTAGCAGATCACCTATCTCAACTGGAAGAATCTGATCATACCAAGATTGAAATAGGGCGAAGTCAATGATGCATTTCCTGATGAGCAGCTATATCATTTGGAAGAAGTGAGAGAAAATGAAGCCCCATGGTTTGCAGACTATGCAAATTATCTGGTGGGACGCATACTTCCAAGGGGCCTCTTTACTCATGAAAAGAGGAAAATTTTCTCAGATTTAAGACATTATGTGTTGGAAGACTCATATTTGTACAAGATTTAAGCAGACCAAGTAATTCGAAGGTGTGTATCTCAATAAGAGGGTTGGGAGATAATTAGGCACTATCATGCCAGACCAATAGGGGGCCATTTCATTTCTAGCATAACAACTGAAAAAGTTCTCACATCTGGATTCTTTCGGCACGCGATATTCAAGGACATGCAAATGTTTATACAAGAGTGTGACAGGTTCGAAAGTGTAGGTAGCATTTCTGAACGTGATGAGATGATTAAAAGTCCTATCCAACAATGTAAAGTATTTGATGTTTGGGGAATCGACTTCATGGGACATTTCTCCAACTCTAATGGAAATAAATTCATGTTGGTGGCGGTGCATTATGTCTTGAAATGGCTGGAAGCTCAAGCCCTACCAACTAATGATAAGAGAAGAGTGGTCAAGTTCCACAAAAAACTATTTTCTCGATTCGGCACACCACGAGCAATAATTAGTAATCACGGGACACATTTTGGCAACACTCAGTTCAATCGGACCTTAAAGAAATATGGAGTGACACACAAAATGGCGACTCTGTATCACCCTCAAAGGAGTGGTCAAGTTAAAGAATCGAATCGGGAGTTGAAGCGGATCCTTGAGAAAACAATGCAACATAATCAACGTGATTGGTTAGAGAGACTGGATGATGCACTATGGGTACGGCATATTATTGAAGTTATTGTACGGCATGCAATCTACTAGTTGAATTTGAATACTGGGCGTACTGGGCTACCAAGTTCCTCAATTTCAATATAGAAGGAGCAGAACAGAAGTGAAAAATTAAACTGAACGAATTAGATGAATTATTAGAAAATGCCTACAAGAATGTTAGATTATACAATGAGTGAGTAAAATGATTCCACGATGCACATATAAAGAAGAGTCGACACTTCAGTGTAGGTGACCAAATTTTGCTTTTTAATTCACATTCTCGGTTATTCCCAGGAAAACTCAAGTCCAAATGGTTGAGACCGTTCATAGCCAGACAAGTCTCTCCACATGGAGAAATTGAAATCACACATCCAACCAAAAGCACTCATAAGGTAAATGGACAAAGATTGAAACTATATATGATGAGCGACATCCCTTCCAACAAAGAAGATGAAAAATTCTACCTAATCGAACCTCACTGAAATTAAAAAGGTACGTCAAGCTAGTGACGTTAATCAAGCACTTCTTGGGAGGCAACCCAAGTTTGGTTAGTTCTCTAGTTTTCTCTCTAGTTTGATTTAGGGTTCTAGTTAGGTATACATTAGTGGTGAATTCCATTCGTTCGATGATATTTTATTGATTAAGTGCATTCGAAAGTGTTTAATGACTGTTTATCTTTGGAGCCACAAACACACAGGTCAAAAAGAGAACATGGCGAAAAGGACATTCAATAACAAATAGAGAGATGCATATGGTGAAGTATGTCCGTGTTCCAAGCTGTGTGATAAGTGTATAATTATACATAAATTTCCCTTATAATCACATGCACTTGTACTATTTCCTAGTGTCAATTCTCTATTGTTGTGATACTTTGGGTTTTTCTGCATTATTGGACACGTAAACAAGCACCCAAGAGCAACAGGAACAGGAAATGGACATCTCGGAGCAAAATGGCAAAAGAATGCACATAAAGAGAAGAGCACTGATAAGTGTTCAAATTGCAATATTCGATTATCATAACTATATCTACCTACCATGTGATCTTGATGATTTGTAGGCTGCCGGTACTTAAAATGTGTTATAGGACAGACCGGGCCAACTCGATGAGAAAGTTAGGGATTTGAAGCAGATTCAGTAGAAGAAGGTTGAAAAAGAGAACTAGATGGACCCGTCTTGTAACAGGCGGTGCAATCTGTAATGCGAGATCCTCTCTGATCTGCTGACCGAACCAGAAGGGCGAAGAAAGCGACCATATTATAAACCTTTGGAGTAAAGGAGCTAAATTAAGACACTAGACGGACCCGTCCAACTTATGGACAAGATCGTCTAATCAGGATGGAACAAAAGGGTTTCGATCTAATTCAGTAAATGAACCTGTACGAATCATCAACGAGATCATCAAAACGGGCGTATGTGAAATATACAGGGTTGTTCATTCGTATAGAACCAAATTTGAAGACATAGACGGACGTGTGTACTATCCGACGGTCCCGTCTATAATGGGCCCTCTAGGCAGTAATGTTAATTTGTTTAGTCTAAAAGCCTCGTAATTTGCATTCCAATCCTGATGGCGTTCAGGGCTTTAAATATTGAAGATTAGGGTTTTTAGAGGGAGCTTTGATCTCCATTCACAACCCTTGGAGGCTCCCATCACCCATCATCACCACCATCCACCAGTGAGAAGGAATCAACCATCTTGAAAGGGCACACCAGAGCAAGGAGCATTGCTTGACGACGATGGAGCATTAGGGGAGTATACTCAACGGTCCTTGCCAACAGCGTTCAGAACATGGTATCACTGTCCTATATCTTTTATTGTAGTCTTTATTGTATTTGCTATGTATTCCTCTTTAATGAGGAACTAACCCTTTAGGTACTTGGGCATTGATGAACTCTTGGGTTAAGTTTAATGTATGACAATGTCTCTTGCTTGTTTGATTAATTGATGTGGATTAAGATTTATTGAGTGTATTCATTTCATTGAATTCTTACATTGTGACAGCCCTACTATTCAATTGGTTTATACGAGGGAAGACACGAATGCCTCCTCGTATTAGAATTACCTCACTAGAAAGGACTGTGAATGTACCGAGAACAAGGGCATTAAGGAGAATAACTCTTTCATATATCTTATTACTGTATTTCTTCTAAGAAATAGGTTCTCTAAAACCCTACTCAATGTTAGTAATTTTGCAGAGATAGCGGGAGTGAAAGCGATATAGGTACCCTTGGTCCAATCCCATTTTAACAACAAGTAGGACGTATTGTCTACATCCTGTGTTAAGAACCCAAGAGGGTTTCATACCTGAGTATCCCTTCTCCTGATTGATTATCCTTAAATTTCATCTCGATCTTTACATCATAGCGACTCAAGTTTCTTTTCCTTAATTTCAGCACTTAGATTAGTAAACATCACCACTCTGTTCATGTTAAATAGTAGATAAATAACTAGTACTAGTACTTCTTACAAGTCCTTGTGGATTTGATACACTACTTCTTAGTCAATTATATTACTTGTCTGACCCGTGAACTCGGGTTAGTAATGATGAGCATTTGGCTCATATCAAGTTTTTGGCACGGTTGCCGGGGACTACTTAGACCATTAGTTGTTTACTGATTTAACCATTAGTTTAGGTTCTTGTTTTTATTTCCTCATTATTTCATTCTCTACTGTTATTTGTCACCTGAATCAATTATTTCTTGTACTAATCACTTTCTCTATCTGTGTTGCAAGAAACCTGTGCATGACCCAAACAAAGCCAACAGGTCTTGTGGAGGAAGACAGTGAAATAGAGAGAACATTGTACAGAAGACTTAGAGAGATGGAAGACCAATAGAAGAAAGCTCTTCCGAAGGTGAGAACCCTACACCAATGGAGATACCGGCTGAGGTTTAAAATCCCTATATCATGGCAAAGAGACGAAGAAGACTATCTGAATATCAGAGACACGAGTATACGAGGGAGGCATTCAGCATTCACCGACCAAGAGTGAATTTGAACAATTTCGAGATTAAATGCAGTGCAATGAAAATGCTCCAAACTCTGTGTCAATTTGATAGGAGACTAGACCAAGAGCCACACGCGCATCAGGCACTTTTTTTTTCAGATATACAACATGTATGAGGTTAACGGAATATCTGATGACGCCATTCGACTGAGAATGTTCCCGTTTAGTGTAAGAGAAAGGGCATATGATTGGCTCACAATATTACCGACAGAGAGCATCAGGACATGGTGAGATATGATCGATAAGTTTCTTGGAAAATATTTTCCACCAAGTAAGGCAGCACAAATAAGGGCAGAGATAACTGTATTTAAGCAAGGGGAAAATGAATAGATGTCCGAAGCTTATAGAAGATTGACGTCTTGAGTTCGTTGTTATCCTCATCATGGATTGGAGCCAGGATCAAAAGTTCATTCATTTTATAATGGTCTCAACACTCACACAAGGCAACTTGTGTATGTTGCCGCTGGAGGATCTCTCGGCGCCAAATTTCCATATGAAGTTGAGCAGATTTTTGAGTATATGGCTAGTGACTGTTCCCTTTGGCTACCACTTAAAAGGAGCCCAGTAATGTTGGATCTACCACCACAAGAACAAGTCAGATCTTGCAGCCCATATGGCTGAGTTATCTAGAAAATTAGATCATTTGGCAGCCGGTAGCAGTTCAACATTTGGAGCAGCTATCTCTTATGGCAACTGTGGAAGAGGGCATGACACTAGAGGGGGCACGGGCCGGGTTTTGGCCCGGCCCGAGAAACCAGCAAAACCCGGGTCAAGCCATGGCGGGCGAGTGGAAACTTCGTAATGCCGGCCGCTTCTGATGGCGGGCGATTCTGGTCAATGGTTTCCCAACCCGTGACCCGCCGGGTCGGGCCGGGTTGACCCGGGTCAACCCGCCTATTTTTTTTTTCAATTTTTTTAATTTTTTTAATTTTTTAAACACATGTAAATATCATATATTTTTAATTGATTTTTTTTAATGTTTGAATAATTTGGTAATGATAATAAATATTATAGATATGAGTTTGTTTTCCTTAAAAAGAGATTTTTACATTTTTTGATTACCAATAATTAAGGTTTTTCATGGTTATTTTCTTATTTTAAATAGCTTGCCATTTATATATTTTGTGATTTTATAATTTTTTTGATTTTTATAAAGTTTAAATAATTAGTGTAGAATAATGAATTTTATATATTGAATTTTTTTTCCTTCAAGAGAGATTTTTGCATCTCTAGTTGTCAATAATGAAGTTTTTTTTTTTGTTATTTCATTATTTTTTAAGTAGCTTGCCATTTATATGCTTTTATTTTATTTTATATATATATATTTTGGTTTTCCTAATATAATGAGGGTAGGATAATGAATTTTATAGTTTTCGATTTTTAAAAATTTTTCTCATTCTATTCTTATATCAAAATTGTAAAATCCTAGAATTTCTTTCATTTGGAATAAATAAAATCTTAATTTTGGAGGTTAAAGTAATTTTCCCCAAAAACATGAATTATTTGAAAAATGGAGATTTAATAAGTTAAAATCCCTAATTAGATTTAATGGTGGTCACCAAGGGTATTTTGGAAATTTAGAATTTAATTGGAAAACCTAAAGAGGAATGAATCAAATTATTGGCATGATTAACCTAAATTGCATGGATGATTAATTTAATTAACTAAAGGAAAGATTAGTGATTGGTATAATTAAAGGAAAGATGGAGTAATTGATTAAATTCCTAATCAAAATAATTGGGGCTTTACAAAAATAACATAATTTTTTTTTTACATTTTTTTACATTTTTTTGTAATTTTTTAATATACATTTAGATATTTTTAAAAAATTTAAAAAAAAATAAAAAACCGGCGGGCCGGCCGGTTAACCGACGGGTTGGGCCCGGCCCACCGGTTCTATACCATTGCACCGGCAGGTTACGGGTGACCCGTGACCAGCGGGTCCCGTGGTCAACCAGCCCTGGCTACAATCAGAGCCGGGCCGGTTCCGGGTTGGGCTTTGGCCGGCCCGGAACCGGCGGGTCAGGCCCGCCGGGCCCGGTTAACCGGCCCGTGCCCCCCTCTACATGACACAACTCAATGCCCCATTTGCAGCAGTGAAGTGCCCCTATAGAAGTGGTACAGTACATGGGGAACCCTTCAAGACCCCACGGATTACAATTCAAATCATACATGCCCAATTGGAGCCATCCCGACCTATCATATGGAAATCCTCAGGGTACTGCCACACTACTAGGAATTCTCCAACAGCGTCTTAGACCTCCAACCCTAAGATTTAATGTTGAAGATATTCTGACTAAATATATGGTCAGTAATGATGCCAAGGTTGAGACCCTTAACACCAACATGAGAAATCTACAACCATTTATGGAGGGCCTTGAAAACCAAATGGGGCAGCTAGTAAAGATCTCAGAAAGACATCAAGGCAGCCTCGCAAGCAACACTGAACCGAACCCTCGGGAACAATTGAAGGCTATAACCCTGAGGAGTGGAAAAGAAGTGGAACTATTGGTGAAAGCATCTAAAAAAGAGACCGGTGAAAGTTCATGCACTGAGAAAAAATCAGCTGAATATGAGAAGAGTACAGAGAAGTAAACAATGGTGGATCAACCACCCCTCCTTTGAGTATCAACCTAAAATTCCCTATCCAAAGACGCTTAAGAAGGATAAGGAAGACACCCAATTTAAGAGATTTTTGGAAACGATGAAGCAGCTTCATGTTAATTTGCCTTCGGTAGAAGTTCTCCCTCACATGCCGAAGTATGGCAAGTACATAAAAGAACTCCTCACCAACAAAAGAAAGTTTGACGAAATTGTAGATGTGAATTTAAACGAACAGTGTTCCTGATAAGTATTTTGATTAACATATTCTTGTGCCACTTTGGCACGTATATATCATGGAATTAGATGATTTATAGTTTTCCAATAGTTAATTCATGTTTATTTTACTCATCAAAATACACCGGACGTGATTTGACGACATTTACAAAATCTAAAGCAATTTCGAGCAAGTTCAAGAAATCAAGATGAATTATACTAGCAGATGGTCTTGTTTGAACTTCAAACGGAACCATCTAGTAAAGAGAAAAGCTCTAACCCTTATCTTCAAATTGCCAGAAAGGCAAATGGGCTCAGAGGCGACCGCATGGGAACCCGCAAACCATGATTTCTATACAGAACGGCCCCGTGTTGTTTGAGACATGGAACCGTCTGCCGTTGAAGAATCACTAGGAAGCAAGCAGACTGAACTGTCTGTTGCTCAGGCGGAACTGTCTGCCTTTGGGTGACCATCAGGAAACAAGCAGGCAGAACCATCTGCTAGACAGACCGAACCGTCTAGTATAAACCTAGTTGAAAAGTTAAGACATTTCCAAAATGAGTCTATATCTCAAGAATGGGGGAAGGGGGGCATATAAATAGACAAACCATAAACCTAGGGTTTGTAAAGATATCTTTTGTTCTAGAGGCACCCTTGGGGACTCTCTCATCAATCCACTATCATCTTCCACATTTAGGGCATCATCAGGAGCTTGGAGAAGAGTGCTAAGACACCCTTCCCAATTGCAAAACATGGAAGTGACCAGGTCTACGGTCGTCTCATAGTACCGATAGTGCATGAAGCTTTTACTTTCTTTATGAATACTTTTGTCCCCTTTGTCGTTTTGTATTTAGCTTCTTCTTCTTCAATGGAATGCTAATTTCCTAGGTATTCTGACATGTGGACCCCTTGGACAAATGTTTAATGTTTGATGTTGAATATTAATGCTAGTAGTTGCATCCTTTACTGAGATCTACTGAGTGTTATTCTTTGCATTGGTAATCTACCTTGGGACAACCGGATTATCCAATCCGACATATCGGGAGAAGCGAACGCCTCCTCGTGTGTAGACATATACCTCAATAGAAAGGATTTTGTATGCGTCGAAAGATTGGGCATTTAGGAACTGGAATCCCTAGTTATTCTTTCCCATGATCATTCCAAGAAGTAGATTCCCTAGAATATCATGCAGCGAGGGTATTTAGTTTAGTAATTTGACTCAAGAGAGGGAGTGAAAGCATTTTAGGAATCCTTGGTCCAATTAGTTGCAACTACTGACATTAATACTCCTTATCTATATTTTGGAGAGTCCAAGGGGTAAACATCATCCGGATATCCCTCTCTTGATTGATTACCCCAAGATTCATTACATCCTATCCTATTCTTGTTTTCTATGTTTAGATTAACATTAGTAATAACCAACACCAATTCTTGTTCATCTAGTACATAGACGATTAGTAGTTTAGTATCTAGTCTTTGAGGATTGATATCCGACTTTTCTAAGTCCGCTGTTGTCACGCCCCGACCCGGATTCCAGGCCCCGAGTACGTGCACAGACTGGCTGTACCCAAGTAAAGTCAAGCTCAACTTGAGTACAAGGCCTAAGTGTGAACCAACAGATAACAAACAACAATGTAAAACAAACTCAAGTGCAAATGAACAAAGCGTCGTAAGGGTCCATAGGTCCTATACAAAGTCAGGTCCCTACACGGGCCCTATGTAAAAAAACGTCTCACAAATAAAATATAACTTAAGGAGACTCTTAGACCTCAATGGCTCCTAACACGGTCTCCTCTGCAACTGCTCCCTAAACCTCGGGATCGGTAAAAGAGAAAAAGAACAAATGCATGAGCTTTCGAATGGAAAGCCCAGTAAGTACCCCTGCGGGCTAACAAAGACATAATAACAGCATGTCAAGTAAAAGGACCACATCCCAAGAAAAACATAACTCTAGGAGTCTACCACAAATCAATCCAAAGGCACAACCCCTAACAACAGAAGCCCTCAAGCTCTGTGTTGAGTTTCAAAGAAAACTCAAGGATCACTCCCGGTCAGCGTATCCCGCTATGCGTTGTAAACAAGACCCTCTGGTTGTTCGACCCTCCAGTCGTAAGTCGGTAGTACCACCTCTCGTACGTGTCGACATGGCCAGCGTATCATTCCCACTAACGGGTAGGACAACCAGAGCATCGCCCCTCTTGCATGGCAAGCAAAATGTCAAGGTGTCCCATCCCTGTACATTTCCCTATAGAGCCCCCACGCTCCACTGAGTCCGAGCAGTTGACCACAACAAACAGGGATACAACATCTCAAAACAAATATACATGCCCAACAGGAATCTAAAGTAGATAAGGATAGCATGTATGACATCAATAAAGCATTTATCAATAAGATATAAGCAAATCCAAAGGAAACTCCGAAGAGTGGGTACAAGGCAAGTGTACTTACCTCTTACTGAAACTAGAGACCCTCCTAGTCACCTCCTGTAATGCCTCTAGGACTCCCCGAGAGTATCTGATAATAGAGTTTCTATTACAATCAAAATTCTAATAAAACCCTATGTTTCTAAATGCACATGCATAACTCTCGCTTTCTATGGGCCTAGGCCCACTAACGGGTCCTAAAGACCATCTTCCTTGTTACAGACCCTTTTCCCTCATTTCAAGTCCTTTAGTTGAGTTTCAACCCTCTCTTGGTCAACCCTAGTCAACTTGGGTCAACGGGTCTACCCTACTTCTGTTCGTTATGGTACAAACCTTAATTAGTCATTTCTAGTCTTCTTAGCTAAATTGGGCCCATCTACCAAGCCCAAAAGCTTAGCTTAACCTTGTCTACCCTACCCAACGGGTCAACGGGATCCTTTATCACGTGGCTAGCCATGTCCCTAAGGGTTAAGGCCCTACAACATTATTTAGGTGGTCTAGGGTTCAACTGCCTCCACCTACAACCCTTTTCTTTTACTTTATTTTATTATTATTGTTTAATAATAAAACTTGATTTAAACGGCTACTTGAGCCCATCCCATTGGGCCCCCAAACCAATGGACCCATTTTAGAGCTAATCAAGTTGTTTCTCATCTTGGCTACACTTAGCCATCTAGTCAAATTAATCCATTTGATTAACTAGACTTGATCAATTAATTAAACTCAATTCAATTGTTAGACCTAAGTCACTTTAATCAATTTCAATTGACTAACCAGTCACTAAACCCAACTTCGTGAACTAGGTCCAACCCACTTAATTAATTGAATTAATAATCCACTTTTGGGTCTAAAACAATTAGCAAATAATTTAATCTTTACGATCAATCAATTTAGCTAATTTAATTCAATCACATTGGACCCAAGCCCATATGTTTAGTTGAACAAACCCAAGTCAACTAATAAACCCTACCAATCACATTGATTAGCTTAATTGAGTCTAATCTCAAATTGTTAACCCAAATCAACTTAGTTAATTTAGTCTTGACCCAATTGATTATTTTAATCAAACTAGACTTACTTGATTAATCCAATCCTATCAATATTGGAGCTAGGTCATCTTAGTCAAATTAGTTAAACTAACTTGGGTTCAACCCATGAATCCAATTAACAAATCAATTAAAATGACCCAACCAACATTAGAATTCAAATCAACTATTAGTGGGTTAACCACAGTCAACTTAATGAACATTTAATTTAAAACTCATATTTTAATTAGATTATCTGTTTTAATAAGTTAATTAATTTTATTATCTCTTTCTCTCTCACCGTCTTCTTCTTCTCTACGGCCGAGCGTCACCAGAGCTTGGGGAGGTCGCTGGCGAGCTCTCAGTCACCGGAGAGCTCTCAGTCACCGGAATGGTTGTGAACGGGAGCCCACAACCCCTACTGAGCGTGGCTTCTTCTCCAGCAGAGCGCGCTTCCTCTGTAGCACCTCCGTTGAAGCTCCACAGTCTCGGTCGGTGCAACTATCAACTCCGGCGAGCTCCCACGTTGACTACACGCGAACACCCTACACTAGCCTCAACGAAAAAAGAGAGATAGCACTCACAAGAAGGCCGAGGTCGACAAGCAATGCCCTTAGGAAGCTCCTCGGCGTCAGGCGAGGTTTCTCTGATTTTCTGGTGAGCTTGGTGGGGTCGTAGACGAGCTGCAGACCCTCTTTTCCTGGCCTCCTCTTCCTCCAATGAACACCACAGGGATAGCGCGAGCTTGAGGTCCACTGAAGACAAGCTCTTCTCTCCTTTAAATCACCAGCGCCAGAGCCGATCACCACTCGAGAACTCCCTCTTGGCTCTCCCTGTCTCCTGCAGGTTGTGGAGTCCTCGGTTCTTATAGGCGAGAGGAGACACGAGTGCTCGCGAGCATCCCAAAGCGGTTGGTTGCTGATTGTCGGTCTCCACGTTGGTAACGGCCGGAAAAGGGGGCTGGGCACGCGCGCGACGGTTTCCAGGCGGATGAGGGAGAAGGTGGTGATGCCTCGGGATCGGCATTCGCGGTTGGAGGGTAGAGATCAGTTGGATCTAATCCAACGGCCCAACATTTCCACTCTTGCCTCGGATCCAGCAACCCTCAGATGAAATTCTGAGATTTAAAACCTTCTAACGGCCAGATCTCAATCCAGTGCCTCGGATCTCGCTCGCGGCTTGGATGAACGATCCAAATTAAATTACGATCATCAGTCGGATTGCCTTTATCTGCCGCGTATCCAACGTTCCCCCATATGAAGAACATACGGCGTGCCACGTGGTCTCAATGGATGGCTCAATAATGTCTCGGATCCAACACACGATCTGATAGATCAAGACTCAGCTTGCCACGTGTCCACACAGAGGCCGTTATAACGCCTCGCGATCAGCCTCTATCTCAGATCATCTAATCCTGGCCGTTGAACCATTTGTATAAGAGTTTTGATCTAGAAATTATCCAGAAGTCTCTGAAATTTTCTAGGTCACATTTTAGTCCACCACTGAGAGAGACTACAATTGCCATATAGTCCTTAATACTTTTCAAAAATACCAAAAACTCCTTCAAACTCCCAACTAACCCTAATTGGGGTTTTAAACATTTTAAGCCTTATTTTCTCTACTTAATCCAATCTTTAAATACTTGGGCATTTTCTAATTTAAGGATATTTAAACACATTCTTATTTCAAAAATCCTTGGATTTTATAATCCTCCCCCCTTACAATAATTTCGTCCTCAAAATTGCAACACCATTACTGGCAAGTAAATAACTCTGGGTAACGCTTCCTCATATCCTCTTCACTCTCCTAGGTAGCCTCCCGCTCAAAGTGGTTGTTCCACTTTACCTTAACAAAAGGAATGGTTCTATTCCTTAATTGCTTGTCCTCCCGGCCCAAAATAGCCCCTAGGTGCTCCTCATAGGACATATCCTCCTGTACTTCCACAGGAACCAGGGGAATCACTCGTGTTGGGTCACGAATACACTTCTTCAACATGGAGATGTGGAAGACATCGTGAACCTGAGCAAGGTCTTGAGGTAAGGCCAACCTGTAAGCCACAACTCCTATGAGCTCCAAAATCTCAAAGGGTCCAATATAACGTGGAGCAAGCTTCCCACATCTTCCAAACCTCAAGACCCCTTTCATAGGAGACACCTTCAGGAACACAAGATCCCCCACCTGAAACTCCTGTTCAGACCTCTTACGATCTGCATAGCTCTTCTGTCTACTCTGAGCAGCCTTAAGCCTTTCTCTGATCATTCTGACATGATCCTCTGTCTGTTTAATAAAATCTGGCTGCTCAAATGTCGCCTCAGCCACCAGCTTCCTCTCACCCACATCTCCCCAGCAAATAGGTGTTCGGCACTTCCTCCCATAGAGTGCCTCATACGGAGCCATCTGGATACTTCCCTAATAGTTTTTGTTGTAGGCAAACTCCACCAAGCTCAAACGCTCATCCTAAGACCCTGTAAAGTCCAACACGCATGCTCTCAGCATGTCCTCCAACATCTGGATGGTCCTTTCAGACTGACTATCGGTTTGTGGGTGAAAAGTTGTGCTGAATGCCAAACCTGTGCCCAAAGCTGTATGCAGACTCTCCCAAAACCTAGAAACAAACCGGGTGTCTCGATCAGAGGTGATCGACACCAGTACTCCATGTAGTCTGATTATCTGATCAATATACAGCTGGGCCAACTTCTCTAAGGATGCTCCCGTCCTCAAAGGTATAAAATGGGTTGATTTTGTCAATCGGTCCACTATGACCCAAATTGACTCGTTACCTCTTTGAGTACGGGGCAGCCCTGTTACAAAATCCATGTTAATATGCTCCCATTTCCACTCCGGAATAGGTAAGGGTTGTAACATCCCTGCTGGCTTCTGGTGCTCTACCTTTACCATATGGCAGGTGATGCATTGTGCCACGAACTCTGTGACCCCTCGCTTCATACCCATCCACCAGAAATGATCCTTCAATCCTTTGTACATCTTGGTACCTCCAGGGTAGATAGCATAACTCGAGTAGTGACCTTCCTCTAGAATCTCCTTTCTCAGCTCGGGGACATTAGGAACACAAATCCGATCATCGAATCTAAGAGTACCATCCTCGTGTACTCTGAACCTTGTTGGTTCTCCCTAGCCAATATATCCCTGGATCTCCTCCAAATCAGAATCTTGCCTTTGTGCAACTCTAATCCTCTCCAACAACGAGGGTTGGACACGCAAGCTAGCTAAAGTGACATCCATCATAGGCAAAACAACCTCTAACTCGAGCCTCCTCATGTCCTCTAGCAAAGGCCTCTGAGTTGTCAGCAATGCGGCAACTCCATATCCGGACTTCCTACTCAGTGCATCAGCCACCACATTAGCCTTGCCCGGGTGGTAATGGACACTGAGGTCATAGTCCTTTATTAGCTCCAACCAACGACGCTGCCTCATGTTCAACTCCTTCTGAGTGAATATGTACTCGAGGCTCTTGTGATCAGTATACATCTCACAAGGTACACCGTAGAAGAAGTGTCGCCAGATCTTTAGGGCAAACACGATCGCTGCCAACTCAAGATCGTGTGTGGGGTAATTCTCCTCAAAAGGCTTCAACTGACGGGATGCATAAGCAATTACCCGCCCTTCCTGCATCAATACACATCCCAAACCTATCTTGCACGCATCGTTGTAGACCGTATACCCTCGTCCACTTTGAGGCAATGCCAAAACTAGTGCGGATATCAATCTCTGTTTCAACTCCAGGAAGCTCTTTTCGCAAGATTCCTTCAAAACAAATTTGGTACCCTTCCTGGTCAATCTGGTCAAAGGTGCTGCTAAGACAGAGAAACCCTCGACGAATCTCCGATAATAGCCTGCTAATCCGAGGAAACTCCGTATCACTCGTACGGTGGTTGGTCTCTTCCATTCAACGACTGCTTCAATCTTCTTGGGGTCTACTGAAACTCTAGCACCACTGATCACGTGCCCCAAGAAAGCAACACTATCCAACCAAAACTCACACTTGGAGAACTTGGCATAGAGCTGGTGCTCCCTCAAACTCTCTTGCACAATTCTCAAGTGCTCCTCATGTGCCTGACGGCTACCTGAGTAAACCAAAATGTCGTCGATGAAGACCACCACAAACTGATCTATGTACTGACAGAATACCCGGTTCATCATGTCTATAAAAACTGCCGGGGCATTGGTAAGCCCAAACGGCATCACCAAAAACTCATAGTGCCCATACCTAGTACGAAAGGCACTTTTTGGGATATTCGTCTCCTTGATCCGTACTAGATGATACCCGGATCTCAAGTCAACCTTAGAGAACACCTGAGCTCCCTGCAACTGATCTAATAGATCATCAATCCTAGGTAAGGGGTACTTGTTCTTCACAGTCACCTTTTTCAACTCTCTATAGTCGATGCACAGCCTCAACGATCCATCTTTCTTCTTGACAAATAGAACAGGTGCTCTCAAAGGTGACATACTAGGTCTTATAAAGCCTTTCTCCAACAACTCCTCAAGTTGTGTTTTTCACTCCTTCAGTTCTGCTGGAGCCATTCTATAAGGAGCCTTGGACACAGGAGCTGTACCCGGAACCAAATCAATCGAGAAATCTAGTTCTCGTTCTGGGGGTAGTCCTGGTAAGTCTTCAGGAAACACATCAGGATACTCCCTCACCACTGGAACGTTCTTGACCACAGGTCCATCCTCCTTTTTCTCCTCAGAGATGGAGGCCACATAACCTATACATCCTCCCCTGAGTAACTTCTGCGCCTAGAGAGCTGAAATCTCCTGTACCAGGGAACATGTCTGGCTGCCTTTAAAGGTGAACTCCTCATCGCCAGGCACCCTGAACACTACTCTCTTTCCACGACAGTCCACCACTGCATATACCAAAGAGAGCCAGTCCATCCCGAGGATCACATCGTAATCCTTCAAGTCCATCACATGCAGGTTTGCAGGTAATTCCCGCCCCTTTATCACTACTGGGCATGCCGGTACTATCCTCCTCACCAACTTGGCAGTTCCTACCGGGGTGTCTACACTCAACTCATGGGGTAGATCTATAGCAGTCAAAGTATGTCTCCGTGCAAATCGTGCAGATACGAAAGAGTGTGTGGCACCCGGATCAAATAAACTGCAGGCAAAGAATGAACTAACAAAAATGGTACCTGCCACGACATCAGCTGATGCATGTGCCTCCTCTGTCGTCAGATGATAGACCCGTCCATGGGTCATGGGCCTCTGCTGCTGCTGGGGCTGACTAGGTGTGGAAGGTTGCCCTGCTGTCGCCTTCCCCTTCCTATCACCCCCTTGTGGCCTCGGTGGAGGTCCAGCTGACTATATTGATGCCTGTTGCGAAGCCTGGACTCCACCCACAGAACTCTGACCTGTCTGTCGTTGGGGGCTCTGGGCTTTCTTATGATCCAAACTCAGACAGACAAAGCATCCCCCAGTAAGCCTCGAGCACTGAGACTTCTTATGCGGCCCCTTGCACTTATGCATCTAAGGGTCTGTGTCACACTAGCTGATGACCCTTTGCCTCCAGACGAGGCTGCAGACCCTGCTGGCTTCCCATAAGGACGGTATTTATGATCAGGCCTCCGTCGTCCTGAACTCTTCCCAGACGACTGCCCTTGACTGTTAGGCCCTTTTTCCTTCTTCTCCTTCTAGGATGTCCCCTGGGCATCATCCTGACATGAGGCCTCAATGTACTTGGCCCTGGATACAACCTTAGTATAGGTCTTGCACATATGCCCGGTCATAATCTTCTTCAAAGATGGCCGAAGTCCCGCCTCAAACTTCATTACCCGACTCTCCTCGGTCGGTACCATGTCCAGCAGAAAATGGGCCGGCCTGTCAAATTCGGTCTCATACTGCTCCACTGTAGAGCTGCCCTGAACAAGCTGAGAGAACTGCTTTCCTAACTGCACCAAATGTCCTCGGGAGAAATATTTGGCAAAAAACGCAGTTCTAAACTCATCCCATGTCTGGAAGGGCTCACCCTTCCTCAGTCTAATCTCTCCAAAGTACCAGTCCTCTGCTGGTCCTTGAAGCATATAGATAGCGGTCCTGATTTTCTCCGCCTCAGAAGCCTGGAAGACCTCGAAGGTCTTCTACATCTCTGTAATTCATAGCTCTGCCGCATGAGGATCAGCGGCTCCCTCAAAAGGTCGGGGAGAAGGTCTCCTGTTCTCCCCAGGTAATCCTCTACTAGACATGGGGGTGGCAAGAGTGGATGGAGGTGGTGCTCGCTGCTGCCTGGTCTCCTGTATCAACCCCATCATCTCGCGCATGAGTTCCAGCATACTCATGGGGGGTACCTCCCCCCTGGGATCTTGGCTCTCTACCTGAGGCACCTCTGCGCTAGACTGGGCAGGCACCTCCTGCTCCATATCCATCTCATCTAGAGGTGGGGGTACCTCCCCATCCTGAGGTTGGGGCACCTCTTCCACAGGCGATTGCGGCACCTCAACTCGGCGAGGTCACCCTCGCCTACCGCTACCTCTACCACGACTACCACGACCTCCACGTACTTGGTTCATGTCTCAACTGCCAAATATTAGCAGAATTACTTCATACAAAACAAGTGATAAAACATACTTTTATTCAATTTAAAAGCAAAATAACATAGGTAGTTCATACAACACTCAGTGTTTATAAGAAAGACTAAAACTTATTCAAACATAACAAGCTAGACTCAATCTAGGTGGTGCCTTTCAGGAGACAGCGGGGTGTAATCGGCAAGTGGCTCAGGGGACAAATATCCTCCCGACCCCTGTGGTCCCCTACTAGGTCCTGGGAGACCACTCTGACAGCCCCAAACGAGGTGACCATCGCCACCCCACGTAAGGCACCTGATAGTAGGGTGCCTGCAAGCAGGAGTTCGGTGGCCATAACCTCCACAGCGTTGGCACCTAACAATCCTAATCACATTAGGAGACGGACCCCTAGCTCTAGCCCCAAGATGTACTCCCAAACTCCTACGTTAGTCTCGGGCTCGACATACCCACCTAGGAGGAATGCTCGGGCTCACGTCCACTGGCCACTGAACCACAGGGACTCTCATACTCTCGTCCATCTGGCTCTAGACGAGCATCTCAACAATGGACTGGAGTCTGTCAATCCTTCGGTTGACAGCTCCCATAGCCCCACGTAACTCTGCTAAAGCCCCCTCAGGAACCTGCGAATCAGATCGGGGTGGCGGGGTGTTCTCACGAATCGACTCTACTTCCTCCTCAAAAGAATCCTGTTAGTATCCGGGTCCCGACATCCTGCATTTAAAACCAGACATCAACCTAACGTACTACTAACTATACTACCCTAGACCCACTCTCAATCTATACAACTAACTAAATGCAACTAGGGTGTTTGTTATCTGCTTCTAATCTAGAACTTGCTCTAATACCACTTTAATCTATCACGCCCCAACCCAGATTCCAGGCCCCGAGCATGTGCACAGACCGGCTATACCCAAGTAAAGTCAAGCTCAACTTGAGTACAAGGCCTAAGTGTGAACCAACAGATAACAAACAACTATGTAAAACAAACTCAAGTCCAAATGAACAAAGAGTCGTAAGGGTCCATAGGCCCTATACAAAGTAAGGTCCCTACACGGGTCCTATGTAAAAAAAACATCTCACAAATAAAAGATAACTCAAGGAGACTCTTAGACCTCAATGGCTCCTAACACGGTCTCCTCTGAAACTGCTCCCTAAACCTCGGGATCTGTAAAAGAGAAAAAGAACAAATGCATGAGCTTTCGAATGGAAAGCTCAGTAAGTACCCCTGCGGGCTAACAAAGACATAATAACAACATGTCAAGTAAAAGTACCACATCCCAAGAAAAACATAACTCTAGGAGTCTACCACAAATCAATCAAAAGGCACAACCCCTAACAACAGAAGCCCTCAAGCTCTGTGTTGAGTTTCAAAGAAAACTCAAGGATCACTCCCGGTCTGCGTATCCAGCTATGCGTTGTAAACACGACCCTCTGGTCGTTCAACCCTCAGGTCCTAAGTCGGTAGTACCACCTCTCGTACGTGTCGACACGGCTAGTGTACATTCCCACTAACGGGTAGGACAACTAGAGCATCGCCCTCTGGCATGGCAAGCAGAAATGTCAAGGTGTCCCATCCCTGTACATTTCCCTACGGAGCCCCTATGCTCCACTGAGTCCGGGCAGTAGACCACAACAAACAGGGATACCAACATCCCGAAACAAATATACATGCCCAACAGGAATCTAAAGCAAATAAGGATAGCATGTATGACATCAATAAAGCATTTATCAATAAGCAAATAAAAAGGAAACTCCGAAGAGTGGGTACAAGGCAAGTGTACTTACCTCTTACTGAAACTAGAGACCCTCCTAGTCACCTCCTGTAATGCCTCTAGGACTCCCCGAGAGTATCTTATAATAGAGTTTCTATTACAATTAAAATTCTAATAAAACCCTATGTTTCTAGATGCACATGCATAACTCTCGCTTTCTATGGGCCTAGGTCCACTAACGGGTCCTAAAGACCATCTTCCTTGTTACAGACCCTTTTCCCCCATTTCAAGTCCTTCAGTTGACTTTCAACCCTCTCTTGGTCAACCCTAGTCAACTTTGGTCAACGGGTCTACCCTACTTCTATTCGTTATGGTACAAACATTAATTAGTCATTTCTAGTCTTCTTAGCTAAATTGGGCCCATCTACCATGCCCAAAAGCTTAGCTTAACCTTGTCTTGTCCTATTTAACTTAGAAAGGGCATCCTTAATAATGTGGCTAGCCATGTCCTTAAGGGTTAAGGCCCTACCACATTATTTAGGTGGTCTAGGGTTCATTTTCCTCCACCTACAACCCTTTTCTTTTACTTTATTTTATTAATATTGTTTAATAATAAAACCTGATTTAAATGGCTACTTGAGCCCAGACCATTGGGCCCCCAAACCAATGGACCCATTTTAGAGCTAATCAAGCTGTTTCTCATCTTGGCTAAGTGTAGCCATCTAGTCAAATTAATCCATTTGATTAACTAGACTTGATCAATTAATTAAACTCATTTCAATTGTTAGACATAAGTCCCTTTAATCCATTTCAATTGACTAACCAGTCACTTAACCCAACTTCGTGAACTAGGTCCAACCCACTTAATTAATTGAATTAATAATCCACTTTTGGGTCTAAAACAATTAGCAAATAATTTAATCTTTACGATGAATCAATTTAGCTAATTTAATTCAATCGCATTGGACCCCAGCCCATATGTTTAGTTGAACAAACCCAAGTCAACTAATAAACCCTACCAATCACATTAATTAGCTTAATTGAGTCTGATCTCAAATTGTTAACCCAAATCAACTTAGTTAATTTAGTCTTGACCCAATTGATTATTTTAATCCAACTAGACTTACTTGATTAATCAAATCCTATAAATATTGGAGCTAGGTCATCTTAGTCAAATTAATTAAACTAACTTGGGTTCAACCGATGAGTCCAATTAACAAATCAATTAAAATGACCAAACCAACATTAGGATTCAAATCAACTATTAGTGGATTAACCACAGTCAACTTAATGAACATTTAATTTAAAACTTATATTTTAATTAGATTATCTGTTTCAATAAGTTAATTATTTTTATTATCTCTTTCTCTCTCACCGTCTTCTTCTTCTCCACGGCCGAGTGTCACCGGAGCTTGGGGAGGTCACCGGCGAGCTCTTAGTTCACAGGAATGGTTGTGAACGGGAGCCCACAACCCCTACTGAGTGTGGCTCCTTCTCCAGCAGAGCGCGCTTCCTCTCCAGCACCTCCGTTGAAGCTCCATTGTCTCGGCCGGTGCAACTATCAACTCCGGCGAGCTCCCACGTCGACTACACGCAAACACCCTACACTAGCCTCAACGAAAAAAAGAGAGATAGCACTCACAGGAAGGCCGAGGTCGACAAGCAATGCCTTAGGCAGCTCCCCGGCGTCCGGTGAGGTTTCTCTGATTTTCCGGTGAGCTTGGTGGGGTCGTAGATGAGCTGCAGTCCCTCTTTTCCTCGCCTCCTCTTCCTCCTATGAACACCACAGGGACAATGCGAGCTTGAGGACCACTGAAGACAGGCTCTCCTCTCCTTTAGATCACCGGCGCTGGTGACAATCACCACTCGAGGCTCCCTCTTCGCTCTTCCTGTCTCCTGCAAGTCATGGAGTCCTCGGTTCTTATAGGCGAGAGGAGACACGAGCGCTCGCGAGCATCCCGGAGCGGTTGGCTGCTGACTGCCGGCCTCCGCGCTCGTAACGGCCGGAGAAGGGGGCTGGGCGCACACGCGACGGTTTCCAGGCGGCTGAGGGAGAAGGTGGTGATGCCTCGGGATCGGCATTCGCGGATGGAGGGTAGAGATCAGTTGGATCTAATCCAACGGCCCAACATTTCCCCTCTTGCCTCGGATCCAGCAACCCTCAGATGAAAGGCTGAGATTTAAAATCATCTAACGGCCAGTTCTTAATCTAGTGCCTTGGATCTCGCTCACGGCTTGGATGGACGATCCAAATTAAATCACGATCGTCGGCCAGATTGCCTTTATCTGCCTCGTATCCAACGTTCCCCCATATGAAGAACATACGGCGTGCCACGTGGCCTCAATGGATGGCTCAATAATGCCTCGGATCCAACACACGATCCGATAGATCAAGCCTCAGCTTGCCAAGTGTCCACACAGAGGCCGTTGTAACGCCTCGCGATCAGCGTCTATCTCAGATCATCTAATCCTGGCCGTTGAACCATTTGTATGAGGGTTTTGATCTGGAAATTATCCAAAAGTCCCTGAAATTTTCTAGGTCACATTTTAGTCCACCACTGAGAGAGAGGACAATTACCATATAGTCCTTAATACTTTTCAAAATTACCAAAAAGTCCTTCAGACTCCCAACTAACCCTAATTGGGGTTTTAAACCTTTTAAGCCTTATTTTCCCTACTTAATCCAATCTTTAAATAAATTGGGAATTTCTAATTTAAGGACATTTAAACACATTCTTATTTCAAAAATCCTTGGATTTTACAGTTGTGACCCATGCACTTGTGGAGCACGCATTAGGCATATCAAGTTTTTGGCGTCGTTGCCGGAGAATAGATTACTGAACATACTAATAGTCCATTGCTCTAGTGATAGTTTAGATTTTAATTTTGTTTCTCTTCTTTTGTTTTTCAATTGATACTCTTTTCCATCGTATTAATCACTTGCTCTATCTATTTTTGAGAGGAACCATTGCATGACCCGTGCGCACCCAATGGGTTTTGTAGAAGCAGACCATGAGATTGAGAGGAACTTTTACCGTCGACTCTATAAAACAGAGGGGTTTGTACAAGGACAGTCCTCAAATGTAGAGAATTCTGTCCAAGTGGAGATTCAGACTGAATTTACAAATCCTCCAGTCATGGCAGAACAAAGAAAGACTCTATCTGAGTATGAGCGACCAGAATGCACAGGAAATGAATTTAGTGTTCCTGCATTGGCAAAGAATGGAAATTTCAATATAAGGGCTGACATTATGAATATGATACAGAACACTGCCCAATTCGATGGTCTCCAAGATGAAGGCCCAAACGCTTATTTGGCGCGCTTTACACAAATCTACAATATGTTCCAAATTACCGGGGTACCTTAGGATGCGATTAAGTTGGTACTGTTCCCCTTCAGTTAGTGAGAGGCCTCATACAGGTGGCTCACTACCCTTCCTGCGGGATGCATCACCGCATAGAAGGACATATTGGACAGATTCCTAGGGAGATACTTTCCTCCAAGTAAAGTTGCAAGGATCAGACAAGAGATATCCTCGTTCAAGCAAGAAGATTTGTAGAGTCTATTTGATGCTCTTGAAAGGTTCAAGGATCTACTCTGACAATGCCCCCCCTCCATGGCCTTGAACATCATGTAAGAATTCATGCATTTTACAAATGCTTGAGTTCCTACACTAGACAACTTGTAAATATCGTAGCTGACGGCTCGCTTGGCAACAAATATCCTAAAGAGGCAGAGAAAATACTTGAGGATATGGCGGTTACTGATGCCTCATGGTCTACAAGGAGGGCACAAGCTAATGTTGTAGGAGCGTGCGCAGTGAGTTCAAGGTCAACTTTGGAAGCACAAGTGGAAGCCTTATCCAGAAAAAGTGATCTTATTACTACCAATAACAACTCAGATGTGGCATCAGGTTTAGCTATGTGCTGTACTACCTGTGGGAGAGGACATGTAACTTCTTAATGTCCCATCTCTGGCTCTGATATGATTTCCATGGAACAAGTTCAATATATAGGAAACACAAGCAGACCTTAAGGAGCACCACACATACAATACATATCAAACTGGAATCATCCAGGGCTATCTTATGGAGATCTGTAGAGATCACAAACCCCTCTTAGATTCAATCAACACCCAAGGCCTCAAGCACCGAATTTAAGCATGGAGGATATTTTGTCTAAATTCATGCTCACCACAGATTCTAAGTTTGAGACCATCACTACCATACGAGCAATATGCAAGCTAGTATTCAAAACATAGAAAATCATATTGGTCAGCTTGCCAACAACACCGCAGAAAGACATCAAGGTAGCCTACCTAGCAACACATAACCAAATTTGCGCGAATAGTTGAAAGCTATAGCTTTCAAAAGTGGGAAGGAGGTAGAGCAACTAGTGAGGACCCCTCCCAATTCAACCCCTCCAGTGGCATTGGAAGCAAAAGCTGAAGAAGGGACCCTTCTTGAATCAAAATCAAAAGAAAAAGAAAAAGAAAAGGAGAAGGCAGTGGAACAACCACCTATCCAAGACTACCAACCTAGACAATATCCGGAAAGTTTGAAGGGTCGTAAAGAAGATGCTCATTTTAAGTAATTCTTGGACACCATCAAATAGCTGCACATTAATTTGCCTTTGGTTGAAGTACTATCTCAACTGCCCAAATATGCCAAATATATGAAAGAGTTACTCTCCAATAAAAGGAATTTAGAAGAAAGTACAGTCGTCACATTGAATGAGCAGTGCTCAGCAATTGTCCAATCAAAATTGCCGAAAAAATTGAGAGACCTTGGGAGTATGGTGATTCTCTGCATGATTGGTAATGGACTTCTTGAGCATGTCCTTGCTGATTCTGGGGCAAGCACAAGTATCATGCCATATAAATTATTCATTAAGCTCAGGCTGGAAGATCAAAGGGCACGCGAATGACTTTGCAACTAGCAGATCATTCTATGAAGAAACCTAGTGGTGTTGCTAAATATGTCCTAGTTTGGATTGATAAAAGTTTGTGTTTCCTGTAGTTTCATCCTGTTATCTTGGGCCGACTATTTTTATCCACAGCTGGAGCATTGCACGATCATCATGAAGCAAAACTGTCATTAAGAGTAGGAGACATTGAGGTTGTATTCAAACTGCTGGAAGCCATGCTTCGCGCCACGTTGGACCATGATGATACATCGTATTGCATTCAAGATATGGATTTAATAACTGAAGAATGCATGCAGGAGGCCCTGACAATTGACCTCTCTGAAGGAGTACTTGGGTGAGTTAGATGATAATCTAAGGGAGTCTGGTGGCAATATTGTTGAATCCGATAAGGAGCTAAAGCAAGGGGAGGAAACAACAAAGAAGAAGAGAATCCCCTTTAAATCAAAATCTTGGACCAAGAAGAGTGCGGCAAGAGCCACAAGAGGTAATACTTCGCAATTGGAAACAAGGCACTAATTCATGTCCATCATGGTGAGTACTTAATTTGCTCCAGCCTATGCTTCTCCATATTTGAACATAATCAAACAAGCTGGACTGGAAAAGAGCTTCATGTGTTTGAATCATCATGAGCAGTTACGTCACGCTCGTGATATTAACAAGCGCTTCTTGGGAAGCAACTAAAGTTTCAAAATTTTTCTATTTTTCTGTTTTTTCTTTAAATTTCTGTTTTCATCAGTAGGTCGAATTTAGAGTCCAATAAATTGATTAGATGCCTGATTTAAACTCCCTTGTTTACACCTTCCTTTGGTGATTAGTTGGTGTAGATTGTAGTAACCAATCACCCAATTAAATTACATCTGATGTAATTAGTTCTGCTGTCCAAAGAAAGCAGACGTATCCATCTGTATTTCGAAGTTGTTTCGTTTGCACTTGTAAAACTTGGGGGAGGGTCTATTTTGAACCATCAGGCGGATCCGTTTGTCTACCAGACGGTTCAACCTAATTTTCAAAATCATGACGAGGATTAATTTGTGAGACTAGACGGATCCTTCCGTATTTCTAAGCGGTTCCATCTAGTTAGGAAAACCATGAGAGGGGGCAATTTTTTAAGCCAGACGGAACCATCCACATTTTTAGGAGGTTCTGTCTGCCTATGCACTTTTGAGGGAAGGTCATTTTATGTAGGTAGATGGATCCGTTCACACTTAGTGGTCCTGTCTACTTATGTAAGTCATTAAAGGGGCAAATTTGTGAAGTAAGGTGGGACCATTTGAAGGTTCATTCGGATCCGCCTGAGCACACTTCCTGAGGTGATAATTTTAAGAACCCAGGCGGTTCCACCTGGTAGGCATAAAGAACTGCTTGTGCTACAAATTTTAGTATATTTAAGAAAGAGTGGGCCGTAGCTCTTTACTTGTTTTGTTCATACACAGAGCCACCGCCTGCTTGCCCAGTCTTCCTTTCAACCCCTCCTTGTGGGCACCAATTTCTAGGGCACATCTCTCATCACTTAGCACTGGAAATCAAAGGTTAGCCCTTTGATTACACAACTCTTTTTTGTCGAATTGCACTGAAGCACATACGCTGTTTCTAGAGCATTAGGGTGTTGAATGAACTTAAATGTGAATTGAGGCATGATAGGTTAAATTAATCGTACATTTCAGCACTACCTAGCATGAATTAGGGAATTCCAGCCTAGTTTAGTATTCTACATTTAGTAGAGGGGCCTTACAAGAGCCAAAGCCCTGGCTGGCATGCATAGGCGAGCCAAACGGTACCGCCTGGAATGCCACATAAGACCGCAAACCAATATACTTTAACGTATTTGCGCAAAATTCATAGCCAGGCGTTCTGTCTATGTTTCACATGGAACCGCTAACTAGTGTAAAAGTAGGGGTGTCAAGAAAATTGGGAGCCAAGCGGATCCACCTGGAGAAGTCCACGGAACCTCAAACCAGTGAATCTTTTGAGCATTTGCAGGAAATCCACTATCAGGCGGAACCACTGTTCTAAAAAACAGCCGCCCAGGCCGCCTAGGCGGCGCCTAGGCGCTGGGCGGAGGGCGAGCGTCCCGATTTTCGCCAAATCGGTGACTCTGGGCGGCCGCCGATTAATCGGCCGCCTAGGCGGGCTGGGCGGCCGCCCAGGCGCTCGGGCGGGCTGGCTCTAGGGTTACTTTTGAGTTTTGACTCATTTTCTGATTTTCAACTTTCAAGTCCGCTACTTCGCTTCTTTTAGTATAGACAACTTTCAAGTCTTTATGGAAACCAAGTACCACTATTGCAAAAAATGGCTAAAAGAATACTTGGCTTGACTACAAGTTCATCTTGATGTGAAAGAAATTGGAGTGCTTTTGAGGGGGTAAGTACTCATTTAATTTGGTTATGCACTCATACAAACTAGTAAGTAGTAAGTATCAATATAGTTTGTCAATTGATTTATTTTTTTTTAAATGTAGATACATACAAAGAAAAGGAATAGACTAGATACAACAAGGTTATACAATCCAGTGTATGTCCAATTCAATGCAAGGATTATGAATAAGAAAAGAAGAGAGGAGAAGAATGTGGATGTATTACTTGCTAGTGAAGCATCTATGGCACAAGGATGGATTGTTGATGGTGGTGATGAAGATGAGTCGGATCTTACGAGTGATGGAGATGATATGGGAGTGGATAGTAGCCAAGTTTCTAGGAGATGTTCTAGATTTCAAGAAATTAGAGAACTTCATGAGGATGATTTTATATCGGATGAAGAGGAAGAGGATGCAATGGACTTTGAGTTCGAGTCCGACACGGAAGAAGTGCTAGAGGGATGTGGAGAAGAAGAGTTTGAGGCATAGCCTCATAGGCTTCCAAGAATCTACTTAGTTTATTTCATATTGCTTTTTTATTTCTAAATTTCCAAGAACATTGTTGTTGAACATTTTATTTATTTTTGAAGTAATTTTTGCTATTTTGGAACATTAAAATGCTTTTCATAAGTCTATTATATATTTATTTGTTATTACAAATAATAAAAATATATTAAAAAATAAAAACCGCCTAGGTGTCCGATTAATCGTCTGGGCGCTAGGCGGTGGCTGTCCGCCTAGGGGGCGCCAATCGTTTTTTAGAACCTTGGGCGGAACCGACTGATATATCAGACGCCCATCTGGTAGTTTAATTTTCTTAAAAATCTGGAATCTCCCGCAATTCATTTTAATGCTAATCCAACTATTTTTCTTTTCTAATCCTATTTTGCAGATGCCTCTGTGAACAAAAGACATTGCCAAGTGCAAAAGAGACAACGGCGCCCCTCTTCTTCTGCACCAAGAAGAGAATCTAAGCCAAATATGACAGGCTGTCTACCAAGGAATATATCAAGACTTGCATCATAGATTGGGACATACTGAGAGATATAGTGATTGAAGAAAAGGTCAGAGAGCTTGTCTCTATTGGGGGATGGGATTGCCTCTTGGCAATCGATCAACCTATATATAAGGAGCTCGCATACGAGGTCCTTAGCACCATTAAGGTCGACAACTCCCACTTCACTGGGGGCAAGGACGCATCCAATTTTAGCTCGTTAGGGAGATGCAAAAGATAAGTTTCACTAATTTCTCGCTCGTCTTGGGGCTATATGACCACGCCTATGTAGACACACGGGTGTAGGACGCACTGGCAGTGGACTTCCCTAGAGATGTATCGCCCACTAGGGTCTGAAAGTTCATCACTTTTGAGGGAAGCTTGACTACAAGAAAGCCTTCTTCATTGTCGACCCAAAATATCGATATATCCAGGAATTGATCAGCCTATCCGTCGTAGGGCATGCATGTAGCACAAGGTTGATCACGCAGCATGACAAGTATATACTATACAACATGATCCACAGTCACCCTGTGTATCTTGACCACCTCCTTGCCTATTTTATAGCACATCAGGGCCAGTATCCGCACTTGCATTCTATCTCAGCGGGCCCTTATGTTACTCAGCTTGTCGCTAGCATGGACATGCTCCGAGGGACACGAAACATGACCCGCCTCTGCACAGTGACACCCTTGGATGCCAGCACTCATGTTCTTATGGGGATCATCAGACGCACGACTGAGGGACTCTGGCCTGTGCAGCGGGATTCGAGTAAGGACTATATGCCGATGGAGGAGGACAGTGCTAACACCGCATCATCATCATCCAACGACTCTCCTCTAGCTTCACTACGTCCTAGTTCCTAACCTTCGAACTCGAGGATAGAGGAGCTCCTCGCCGACCAACAACGAGTGCTCGAGATGTTACATAGTCTGAGCGCAGTACCGGAGAGGATGCATCACGATTTATAGCAGCTCTTGGAGTGATTTCCTGATAGCACAGCTGCTCCAGCTCCACCTCCAGAGCTAGTCATCGCCTCAGCACCACCATCTTCTCCCGTTGCAAGTCCTTCACAACCATCTTCCTCTATTGCATCTCCTGCACCATCTACTGCTCCAGCCGAGACCACATCAGTTGTTTCTCCCTATGTAGGGCTGTGCACGGTCCAGAACCGGACCGGACCGGTTCAGAACCGAACCGGACCGGTTTAACTGGTTTCCCTATTATTGGGACCGGACCGGACCAAATGATAGGGAAACCCAGACCGGTCCAAACCGTTTTGGACCGGTCCGGTCCGGTCCGATTTTACTTCCAATTTATGAGCATGACCATTATTTCGATGTTTCTCACCCTCTTCTAGCATAGATGTTCCAATGAGTGGGTTTTTACCAAAATTTGGTATCTAATTCTAGCATGATATTGCATACAATGAACCCCAAATCAATTGTTAACTCATCTAATGATAATTCAAATAGAATACTTATTGAAAAGCGTTATCAACTACGAAATAGAAATATCAGTGACAAATTCACCCCAGAAGAGAGATTTGATTTGCAAATAAAACCATAAACAGACATCATAAACTACAAAACCTAAATCCATCTCATAGAGCGAGATATAAACAACTAGATCCGGCAACAATTACAGTAGAAAAACAACTAGATCCGGCAAAGGGTCTAGAGAGGGCGAGGATCGCCGCGGAGTGCGCGCCCTCTTCGAGGGCATGCCGCTTACGCAGGGCTTTGATGGCATGCTTGATTGCCGCCCGTCCGATCTCCAGATTCCTGGAAATTCAATCGATGAATTTAGAGAGAAACAAAGAAACAATTAGATCAAAACAAGAGAAAGAGATGATGGAAATCGTGATTGCATCTTCTTAGGGTTTAAACCATGCGATTCTCCGCGTCTTCTTCCCAGTTTCTCCGAGTCGATCGATCAGTGAGCGGAGGACGCCACTTATCCTCTTTAAAATTCTGAGAAGATGGGGCCTGGGAGACTGGGTGGGAGGGAGACGATGTGGCCTGTGATATCTTGGACTCTCGATCTCCGACACGATGTGGGAGGCTGGGAGCAGTAGCACTGGGAGGGAAGAAAAAGAATCGTTGAATCGGGAGTTCGGGAGAGACGGAGAAGCTGACTCTCGATCTCAGACTTTCTATTAACCCTAAAAAAATATTTTACAACTTTAAAAATAAAACGGTCCGGTTCGGTTTGGACCGCGGTTCCGGTAACTGAAACCGGACCAAACCGGTCTGGAACCTGTTCGAAAACCGGACCGGACCGGTTAATGATACAACCGGTTGGAACCGGACCGGCGGTTCATAAAAACCGGTCCGGTTCGGTTTACGGTTTAAACGGTTTTTTTGCACAGCCCTATCCCGATGGGGAGTAGTTTCATTATGATCAAGATATTTGTTATGATTTTCGCATTAGTGTGCAAGGGTTCATCCTTGCTTACTTGTTATTTGTCTATTTGTTAGTGTTTTATGATTTTATTTTTCTTCTTATTTTTATGGATGCTACAATCCCCCCTTCCTTGCTTTGCAGATTTTGAAAGGTAAGAACCACGCTCAAATTGAACTATACTCTCGAGGCACCTACGATCGAGGAATTCCACTCACTAGAAACGAGGAAGTCACAGTTTGCCCTACCCCCTATGCCTTTCCATTCTTTTCAATTGTATGTTTTAATGGGTGCATTGGGGACAATGGCCTATTCTTACAGGGGGAGAGGGTAGTAGCTTGTAGGTTCCAAGCTCAAACTATTTTTTCCAATACATCGCAAACTTTTAAGTGTGTTTAGAAAATTCATTGCACATCTTCGAATAATTCCATGTTAACATAGACTGATGAGATCATGCTTAAAATATTGTTTAAATTTTGTTTATTCCCATTTACTCATGGTGACACCATTCAACACAAATTTTTTCTAATTCTTCAAGGAGACATCGTGGACAATTAGAGAACATCCTTGCGACAAGAACAATTGTTAGTTGCAATAGATAACCCATTCCCTGTTCCCAAGATTTAGAGTGTTAAGTATCACCTTCAATGGCTCCAAGAGAGTTCGTGATACTAGTTCAAGCTTTTAACCTTCATTACTTATCTTGGTAGGCAAGTAATAGTATAAATAAAGTGTTAATTGTACATAAGAGTTGTGAAAATAAACTGACAGTGTTCCGCTACTCTTGATGATTAAGTAGCTTGGGGTTCGGACCCCTAATAAGGGTGTTCTTCAAGTTGAAAAATCTCTTATGGGCATGAACACAATTATGTAGTGTTGTAATTTCCCGAGTAGGTTAGTTGTTCTGGTGCCTAATCAGCATGTGCATCTACCCCAAAAAGGAAAATCTACATTCCACATCAGTCCCGGAAACTCGGATCCATTAGGGATGGCCTACCAGAATAAATAAATAATAAAAAAAGAGCAAAAGTTTCTAGTTTGTTGATGTATACCTCTTGAACTTGTCCACTACTATTCCACTAAGGGTCAGTTGTCGGTCCATAGAATCCCAAGAACTCTCTAAAGTCCATTGAGAGTATCCTTGTCTCTCTAAAACCTAAAAAACATGGATGTGGCTCGAATAAGCTTTGTCCAGAACTGTAATGAAAAATATCACCGGATTAATCTAAGTCTCTGGTCAAACTAGCAGAACACACATATCGATGAAGAACCGTGAGTAAAGTGCAACTATATAAATTTTGGCTAGAGGTCAAAACACTTATCATTACTTTTTTAGCTTTATTTCAATAATTTGCCTAAGGACAAGCAAATGTCAAAGTGTGGAGATATTTTGTAACATCCCAAATTTCTCTAAATAAATTTTCAGTAAATTTTCAAATTTTAAATGAGGAATTTAGCTCAGAAATCAGATTAATTATTTTAACTTCAAAGTTAAAGAAAATTGGGATTTAATGGACCCGAAATCCACCCTCGCAACTATAGAGCCGAGAGAAATTCTTATGGGGCCAAGCCAAATTTATATAGAATAGTTTGAGGTGGATAGTCAGCAGAATTAGATTAATTAGATGATAAATTAATTAAATACAAATTACACCATATTAATTAAGTCGAAAATCGGACAAAAGTTAGAGTCCCGATAAAATAGATATGGCCGAGTTAAAAGACGAAAAACATGGATTTGGGTCGGGAGAAGAGACGACCCATGATGCTACAGTAAGCACGTGCCACTATGCTCATCTTAACCAGGATTCCAGGATCTAGGTCGGGGATAGAGACGAGCCAGATAATATTATTAGTCACCCTCGTGATGGCACAATAACAAGAACAGATCAATGAAAAGTTGTTCGGCCTTTACTAGAAGATATTTTAGAAGATAATATAGTTAATCAAATACTTTTAAAAAAGATAAGTTATTATAATGATTTAAATATTAAAAAGATTAATTAAATTAAAATATATAATCTATATATATAACATATCAGAAGAGGGCGAAGAATAAAACTCTCATCTCCCTCTCTCTCTCTCGATAAAGCTTTAAAGACTTTCCTTTTTCATTCTCACCTTTACTTATGCCCTAACCCTAGCCGGGGAACTGCCTGGGGCTAGGCCGCCATCCATCGGCGTGAACCAGCCTCCTTCCCTCTGCCCTCCGCTGTCCGTCCGGCGCGTGGACCCTACGCCGCTGCCCCTGCGCACCTTCGCCGCCAGCTCGCGCCGCAGACTGCCACAACCCTAGCTTCAGTCCTGCACCTCCGGCCAACAGCACGCAGCAGCCCTTTGCTACTCTTCTCCTCCAATCCGTCGAGGAATCCAGCGACTCTCGCCCCGACAGTGAGCCCTATTGGGGAAACCTTAACTAATTTTATGAATTTAGGGTTTGGAGTTGGTTGTAGATGTGTATGTGTAGGCTGTGAGAGATTGAGGATTAAGGGGGGAATCATAGGATTAGTGTTTATGAATGTCATTAAAGCATGTGTTGTATGTTTATGAATATAATGTGTGTATGATTGTATATTTTGGGGCCCTACAAATAGAGGAGGTGCTGCCAAAATTTTGTCGATTTTGTTTAGAGGATTAATCATACATGCTTAGTAAATAATTCCTTTAAGGAGAGCATCTTAGAAACTCTTAATTTTCCATGAAATGCATGCTTAAGTTTCCAAGTCGGTATAGAAATTATTTGCTTTAGGAGGAAGAACATGTTAGTAGTTTCCAAGTTATATTAATGATAAAAATAAGTACAGTTCATAAGAAGAGTAAATCTCGTATTTTTATTATCTTCAATTAAGATTAAATTAGATTATGAGTCAAGAATACGGTCTTCGTATTCATAATTTTCATATTTTGATTACTAGGAAAAGGAAAGGGCAAAGGCAAGTTAGCCACTACCGAAGGATCGGGGCAGACTTAAGCTTGGACCAGACTAAGGTGAGGGAACTAGCTGTAGAGTACAAATTTTCATCGTATTTACATTTTATTTCAAATTTGATTTCAGATTGAAAATCCTGAATTAGAATTTTCTTGAAAACTTATAGAGTTTTAGAAAATCATTCATGCACAGAAATCAGTAACAGAATAAAGAAACATATAAAGAAATACAGAGACTACACTTTATTGATATATTGTCGGTACACTCCCTTCCCTTACTCTTGGAGTGCCTAGTTTACGTATATAATTTGACCCTGTGTAGCGAGGATAGTTCTACCCATTGGTCGCTGGTCCTGCAGTATTGACGTTGATGTATAGTTAGAGATTATAGTCTTGTGATTATCAGATGTTTATGTATTTCCCACCTTCTGGTGATTGAGTATAACTCGACCATGGAGTCTATTGGTACAGATTACCAAGGGAAATGTCGGTTCCAGAAATCATTCACAGGATAGAGAAAGAGAAAATCATATTCGCATACTTGAGATTTTTATGCATTTGACATGATTAAAACATATTGAAGATGATAAATTGACCAGGATGTATTTGCTCAGTATTTCTTTCAGATTTCAGTATTTAATTTCAGTTATTATATATGCATATTTTATGCTTCAGATTTAAAGTTTTTACTTTATTATACCGGTACAGTTACACCCGACAGTTTTGTTCCCAATTCACTGAGCTTTAGTAGCTCAGCCCTTTTCTCTTGACATTGTGATTACAAGCGATGGAAAGAAGACCAGATAGAGTGTATATCTAATCACGAGTCTAGTAAAGATGGCTTGTAGCTGGCTCTGACTCCCGTGTCTTAGTTATCTTTATGTTTGATTATGAGTGTATTTGAGACCCTTAAGTTTAAGACAATATTCATTTCGTAATATGTACTAAACTGTATTTGAAGTTTCTGTTATAATATGTTCAGTTTTCTTTATTAGCTTTGGCGAGTTACTTGTTTTACATTTAATTAGCACTTTTACAGCCTTAGGTTTGGGGTTCATTCCTTTTACCTGGCTTGTGTGACACGTGTCCTCTAAAAAGGAGATGGGTATTACATTTAGTGGTATCAGAGCCGAGTCAATCTTAGGAAGTCCTAGGGTAGTCAGAGCCTTAGGGTGGGAGTATGTGTCAGTAGAGGAAAGATTGATAATTTTTTAAGTGCTAGAGAATATTACTGACACATTCTCTTTCAAAATGCCTCCTAGAAGACGCGGTAAACCTCCCGTGGTTCCATGAGAGGAACCCGTGGAGTAGCCAAAAGTAGAGGCTCAGGAGAAAGAAGAAGAAGTCCTTGCTGAAGGATCACATTCGCAGTATGGACAAGGATTCCAACCATGCATACAAGTTGGACCAGGGTTAACCCAGTAACGCAACAATTCTTCGACTAGATAGCACAATCATTTGCGACCTTTCCCCACTACCAACAGTCGAGGCCCAGAGAACATGACATTGTCAATAGAGTTTGGCAGATGGGAGTAGTCCAATTCACGGGCACCACTGATCGAGCGGAGGCAGAAGACAGGATCACACACCTGGAGCTAGTTTGCCTTGAGGTGTCCCGAGGAGGAGAAAGTGACCACTGTCACATTACTATTAGGACAGGGGGCCCTATAATGGTGGTTGACCCTCATGGGGCGCTCTACAGATCAGACGGCAATCACTTGGCCTGAGTTATGAGCAATATTGGATTGGAAGTTCATGTCCCGAATTTTATAAAGACGCGAAGCATCATGAGTTCTTGCATCTGGTTCATGGAAACCAATCAGTAGACGAGTATGAGGCCAAGTTTACAGAATTGGGGAGGTATGCACCTGCCTATTTTGATAATGAGTACAAGAAGTGTCAGAGGTTTGAACAAGGACTTTGGGATGAGATCAGAAACATCGTTACTGTTTCTCGATTTACACATTTTACTGCCCTAGTTGAAGGAGCTCTTAAAGTAGAAATGAGCTTTTAGAGGCAGAAGAAGCGTCTCGACAAGTTCAAGAAGTGGAACACACCCAGTTTTATGATGGGCGATAGCATGAGGCCATCCAAGAAGAGTAACAACAGTAGCAGTGGTGGCTCTTCTTTAGGAGGACAGAGTTAGAAGTGGCCTCAATGTCTAATCTGCAATAGGTATCACTTTGGTGTCTGTACAGCGAGCCTTGGAGCAGGTATCCGTTATCACTACCAACAGCAGGGACATCATATGAAGGAATGTCCCCTATTAATTCTGGGAAGTACAGTTCCCCAACTCCAAGCTGAAGACTAGAGTGCACAACAGCCACCGGGATTCTCTGTCGTGGGCAGCACTGGGAGCAACACAAGAGGATCTTCCGGGGGAAGGTCCTTAGGGGGAGGCAGAGGAGTTCCTTCCTAGCTGCAGGCCCAAGCCTTCACAATGACACAACAAAACACTATAGAGACATCGGACGTAATTGCAGGTATTGCTCAGATTTACGGTATTGATGCATGCATACTTATTGATCCTGGTTCCACGCATTCCTACGTAGTTACTTTATTTAATATTCTTGATGATGTGTATGCTACTAGACTAGCTTAGCCTATGGTTGTAGCATCACCCATAGGTAGTTATATAATTGTAAAAGTAGTGTATGAGGGATGTGATGTGAGGTTAGATAATCAAGAGCTAGCAGCAGATTTGATCCATATGAGGATCATAGATTTCAATTCAATCCTAGGGATGGA
Organism: Dioscorea zingiberensis; assembly: GCA_026586065.1. Taxonomy (NCBI): domain Eukaryota; kingdom Viridiplantae; phylum Streptophyta; class Magnoliopsida; order Dioscoreales; family Dioscoreaceae; genus Dioscorea; species Dioscorea zingiberensis. Next base: position 35,664,833 of record CM048818.1, read on the forward strand.
TTGGTTGTCCATCCACTATGCCACCGTCGACTGCTAAATGAAGATGTTGAGATTCCAACGACCAGGCGAGGTGGAAATTCTCTTCTACAAGAGACGAGCCAATTAGGAGGAGACAGAAAAAGCCTGCTCGGCAAATTTGGTGGAAGCAGAAGCCCCTTAAGTAGATGTATGGGAGATCACAGTATTGTTCGAATTTCGAGATGTATTTCCCAACGAGCTACCAAGATTACCCCCTTATAGAGCCGTGGAGTTCACTATTGACTTGTTTTCAGGAGCGACTTTGATCTCCAGAGCGCCATACAGGATGGCCCCAGTAGAACTGAAGGAGTTGAAGGTTCAATTTGAGAAATTACTGGAGAAAGGGTTCATCAGGACTTGTGTCTCCCCCTGGGGTGCGCCCGTATTTTTTGTGAAGAAGAAGGATGGCTCTTTGAGAATGTGCGTAGATTACTGGCTGTTGAATCGAGTCACCATCCGAAACCAATACCCTTTGCCACACATAGATGATCTTTTCGATCAACTGCGAGGAGCGTGTGTCTTCTCAAAGATTGACTTAAAGTCGGGATATCACAAGCAACTAGTAAAGGAGGAAGATGCACAAAAGACAACTTTTCGAACCAGATACGGGTTTTTTATGTTTTTAGTGATGCTGTTCAGATTGACAAATGCCCCAACAACATTTATAGGGATGATGAATAGGGTGTTTGCACCCTACTTGGACCAGTGGTGGTGTTCATCGACGATATCCTGGTGTATTCCCCGAGCATGGAGGAGCACATCAAATACCTTTGAATTGTGCTGCAAATATTGAGGGAGCAACAACTATATGCCAACCTCAAGAAGTGTGACTTTTGGTTAGGAGAAGTGAAGTTCTTGGGATATGTGGTCTCTGCAGCAGGGATCTACATGGATCCCGAGAACATTGAAGCAGTAGTTAACTAGCAAGCCCTTAGTTAAGGAGATCAGGAGCTTTCTGGGGTTGGCCGGTTACTACAAGTGATTCGTAGAAGGGTTTTCTTCAATCGCCCAGCCTATGACCAAGTTGCTGCGGAAGAATGCAAGGTTAGAGTGGACTAAGGAGTATGAGCAGAGCTTTCAGGAGCTGAAGAACTGACTGGTATATGCTCCCATCCTCACCTTACCTACTGCAAGCATAGGATTTGAAATTTATAGTGATGCTTCGTATAGGGGATTGGGTTGTGTCTTGATGCAATAGGGCAGAGTTATAGCCTATCCATCTAGTTAGCTCAAGACTCATGAAGTAAACTATCCTGTTCATGATCTAGAGCTAGCAGAAATGGTCTTCGCTTTAAAGATATGGCGATACTATTTGTATGTTAAAGCCTGTACAATCTTCACAGACCACAAGAGCCTGAAGTACTTGATGAGGCAGCGGGAGCTGAACATGCGACAAAGACGCTAGAGGGAAATGTTGAAGGACTATGATTATACTTTTGAGTACCACCCCGTCAAGGCGAACGTAGTAGCTGACGCCTTGAGCAAGAAGAAAATGCCACGGTTGGGGACTACCAACTTTGCCCAACTTCACAAGTTCAAATCCACTATAGTCCCGTCTTAGTTGATGAGCTCGGGGTCTTATTAGCAAATTTCTACCTACACCCGACATTGATATCACAGATTAAGGAGGCTCAACTACAAGACCGCAAGTTAATGAAGCTATCTAGGAAGCGACAGGGGGGAAGACTTGGTGACTGATAAATGTTCATTTAAGCATATTTTTATACCATATTATTGTATGCCTTGCATGAAATTGTGAGGATTTTTGGCCCATCGATACTTTAAATGTTTTTATTTCAATGAACAGGAGTAGATATCAAGACCTCGGGAGAAAGGAAGCTTTTAGAGGGAAATTAAGGCCGAAACAAAGTATTCCTAGAGAAAAAACCCAGGCATACGGGCTTCCATACGGCCCGTATGGACCTGGAGAGTCGAGGCCCATACAAGAGATCTCCTTTGGACCCGCACAACACCCCATATGGGTTATACGAGCATCCATATGGTCTAATATACGGCCGTATGGATGCAACTGGAAGCTATACTGGCCCGTATATGGCCCGTATATGGGCCCATACATCGTAAGTTTCTAGCAATTCTGCACGCCTAGAAAGATGCAAAATGGTAAATCTCGCCCTAAAAACCCTAGAGGTATAAAGGGCGACTAAGGAGTGTTTAGAAAGGGGAGAGGCAACTTGGCTAAATGGTTTTGGTCTTGAGAAGAGTTCGGGAATTTTCATCTTCAAGCCATTGGAGCAAGAAGAGGGGAAGACATTGAGGAGGAATCAAGGAAGCCATTAACGGTGTGTGCAAGAGTCTTCTCCTTTAAAATTTCTTTGATTGCTTTCATCTTTCTATTGGATTGTTGCTCTTCCTTTATGGAGGGCTAATTTTGTAGATTCTTGGATGATTGATGAACCCTTGGACATGATTTAATTGATGTTATTTCTTTATTCTTGAATGCTTGGTTGAATTCATGAGTCTATTTTATGTTTTAACGCAAGTGAATCCCTCTATGTTGCGACAGCCCCGATGAATTTTCATAGTCCATATGGGGGAAGAAGCGAACGCCTCCCCATGTGTAGACCATCTCCAATAGAGAGGATTATGAATATACCGGGAACCCGGGTATTAAGGAGAGCGAGTCCTTTAGATGTATTATTCCCATAATCCTTCCAAGAATTAGGTTCCATAGAACATTATTGGTAAGGGTACTTGGATTAGTATTTACACCTCGAGAGAGGGAGTGAAAGCACCGTAGGAACCTTTGGCAATCGTCAATGTAGAGAGTATCATCCATCTCTTAGAACTCCAAGGGGGATTCAATTATCCGAGCATCCCTCCTTTTATGTTTGTTTGATCTCAAGAACCATTTGGTTTCCTTGTTTGTTTCTACAATTTCTTAGTTTATGTTTGGTATAATGACTCACATTTCGGATCGACTAGATAGTAGACGAGTAGTGGGTACTAGTACTTTCATCTCTCAGAGGATCGATAACCCGACCTTTGAGTCCACTATTATTACCTGATTACGACCCATACACTTACGGTTGCATCGCATCAGTGACTATTCTCTATCTCTAGATGGAGCGGTTATGGTAGGTGCTTGGATTTACGTGCCACGGAATGAGGAGGCTCTCAAGCAACAAATATTGGTGGAAGCTCATTGTTTGGCCTATGTTATGCACCCAGGGAGCACAAAGATGTATCACAATATCAAATAAAACTATATCTAGTGGAGAATGAAAAAGGACATTACTGAGTACGTGGCCTGGTGCTTGATGTGTCAGCGAGCACCTGGGTTATTGGTGCCTCTAGAGACCCCATAATAGAAGTGAGAAAGGATAGCCATGGATTTTGTGTCTTGTCTACATTGGACCAGTCAAGGAAAAAAAACGCTATATGGGTTGTCATAGATAGACTGACCAAGTCTGCCCACTTCCTTCCAATCAAGACAACATATTCTCAGGATCGATTGGCATGGATGTATGTGGATCAGATAGTCAGACTACATGGCGTACCAGTATCTATCATATCAGATAGAGACCCGAGATTCACCTCTCACTTCTGGAAGAGTTTACAGAAGGCCCTAGGGACCTGGCTGAATTTTAAAACGGCATACCATCCCGAGATAAATGGAAAGTCGGAGAGGACCATCCAGATACTTGAGGATCAACTTCGAGCATGTGTTATGGAACTTCCCGGGAGATGGGATGAGAATCTGGGACTGTTGGAGTTTTCCCACAACAATAGTTTCCAGACAGGTATTGTGATAAGTGTTCATTTGAGCAAGATTTTATACCATATTCTTTTATGCTTAGCATGTAATTGTGAGGATTTTTGGCCCACCGATACTTAAAACGTGTTTATTCTAATAAATATGGCAAGATATCAAGATCTTAGGAGAAAGGAAGCTCCTCGAGGGAAATTGAGGCCAAAACAAAGCATTCTGGGAGAAAGAATAGGGGTATACATGCTTCCATATGACCCGTATGGACCTTAGAATCCTGTATAACCCATACAGGCATCCATATGGCCTGTCATACGGCTGTGTGGATGCACCTGAAGGCTATACAGGCCGGTATATGGCCCGTATATGGGTCTGTATATCGTAAGTTCTCCGCAAAATCTGCAGACCTAGAAAGGGACAAAAGTGTAAATTTCACCCTAAAAACCCTAGAGGTATAAAAGCCGACTAATGAGGGTTTAGAGGGGGAGAACAGCCTGGGAAAAGGTTTGGGTCTTGAGTGGAGCTTGAGGATTTTCATCTTGAAGCCATTGGAGCAAGAAGAGGGGAAAACATTGAGGAAGAATCAAGGAAGCCATCAACGGTGTAAGTATTAATCTCTTCCATTATGATTTCTTTGATTGTCTTCATCTTTATATTAGATTGTTGCCCTCCTTTCATGGTGGGCTAATTTTGTAGATGCTTGGATGATTGATGAACCCTTGGACATGTTTTAATTGATGCTATTTTTCTAATCTTGAATGCTTGGTTGAACTTATTAAGTTTATTGGATGTTTTAATGTAAATGAATCCCTCTACATTGCGAGAGCCCGGAGGGATTTTCATAGTCCATATGGGGGAAGAAATGAACGTCTTCCAGTGTGCGACCATCTCCAATAGAGGATTATGAATAGACCGGGAACTCGGTTATTAAGGAGAGCGAGTCCTTTAGATGTATTATTCCCATAATCCTTCCAAGAATTAGGTTCCCTAGAACATCATCGGTAAGGGTACTAGGATTAGTAATTCACCTCGAGAGAGGGAGTGAAAGCACTATAGGAACCCTTGGCCAAGAATTAACCAAGTGTCAAGATAGAGAGTATCATCCACCCCTTAGAAGTCCAAGGGGGATTCAATTATCCTAGGATCCCTCTTTTATGATTGTGTGATTTCAAGAACAATTTGATTCCCTTGTTTATGTCTATAATTTCTTAGCTTAAGTTTAGCATAATCATTCATATTTCGGATCGACTAGATTGTAGACAAATAGTGGGTACTAGTACTTCTATCACCCCGAGGATCAATAACCCGACCTTTGAGTCCACTATTATTACTTGATTATGACCCTTACACTTGCGGTTGCATCGCATCATATTGGTATGCCATTGTATGAAGCATTATACGACAGAAGATGCATGACTCCATTATGCTAGGATGAGGAAGGTGAAGGAAGATTCTAGGCCCAGAGTTGGTACATGTCACCTCAGAGAAAGTCAAACTCATCAGAGAGCATCTCAGGAAAGCTCAAGACAAGCAGCGGGGCTATGCCAATACCCGCCGCCGAGTTTGGAGTTTGAAGTAGGAGACGAGGTGTTCCTAAAAGTATCCTCATGAAAGGGTGTACTTAGGTTCCAAAAGAGTGGGAAGCTGAGCCCACGATACATCGGATCGTATAAGATAGTCGACAGTGTAGGTCCTGTAGCTTACCGGTTGATTTTACTAGTATAGCTGTCGAGGTTATATAATGTCTTTCATGTATCGGTGCTGCAGAATTGTATCAAGGATTCGAATCAAGTTCTGATGGGACCAGCCGTAGAACTAGCACTAGATTTGGCCTTCGTAGAGGGACCCGTACGTATCCTCGACAGGAAGGAACATGCATTGAGGAACAAGATAATACCTTTAGTGAAAGTTTTGTGGAGTCATCACCAAGTGGTAGAAGGCACTTGAATTAAATACTAATTAATCCAGATTAATTAAGTGGAAAATCAGACAAAAGTTAGAGTCCAAAAAAAGTAGATCTGGCCTAGTCAAAAGCCGAAAAACACAGATCTGGGTTGGGAGAAGAGATGACGCGTGATGCTACCGTAAGCACGTGCCACTGGGCTCGTCTGACTCGGGATTCTCGGATCTAGGTCGGGGATAGAGACCAGTCAGATAATGTTATTAGTCTCCCTCGTGACGACACCATAACAAGACAAGATCAATGAAAAGTTGTTCGGCCTTTAATAGGAGATATTTTAGAAGATCATATAGTTAATCAAATACTTTTAAAAAAGATAAGTTATTATAATTGTTTAAATATTTAAAAGATTATTTAAATTAAAATTTATAATCTATATATATAACAGATGAGAAGAGATAGAGAGTATAAAACTCTTATCTCTTTCTCTCTCTGTCGAAAAAGCTTCAGAGACTTTCCTTTTTCATTCTCACCTTCGCTTGTACCGTAACTCTAGCCGGCTAACTACCCGACGCCAGGCCGCCCTCCACCGGCGCGAACCAACAGCCTTCCCTCTCCCCTCTGCCGTCCGTCCGGCGTGTGCGCCCTGCGCCGCTGTCCCACGCAGCCAGTAGCCGGCTCCGCCGGCTCCCACTCGTCGCCGCAACGGCGCCGGCCCCTGTGCACCTTCGCCGCCAGCTCGCGCCTCCGGCTTGCAACACCGCCGACCGCCACATCCCCAGTTTCCGTCCTGCGCCTCCGGCCAACAACACGCGGTAGTGCTTTGCCACTCTTCTCCTCCGATCCGGCGAGGACTAACCTTAACTAATTTCATGAATTTAGAATTTGAGGGGAATCATGGGATTTTTGTTTATGAACGTCATTAAAGCATGTGCTGCATGTTTATGATTATATTGTGTATATGATTGTATATTTTCGGGGCCCTACAAATAGAGGAGGTTCTGTCGAAATTTTGTCGAGTTTGTTTAGAGGGTTAGTCATACATGCTTAGTAAATAATTCTTTTAAGGAGAGCACGTTAGAGGCTCTTAATTTTCCATGAAATGCATGCTTAAGTTTCCAAGTCGGTATAGAAATTATTTGATTTAGGAGGAAGAGCATGTTAGTAGTTTCCAAGTTATGTTAATGATGAAAAAAGTACAGTTCATAAGAACAGTAAATCTCGTATTTTTATCACATTCTATTGAGTTTAAATTAGAGTACGAGTCAAGAATATGGTCTTCGTATTCATAATGTTTGTATTTCGATTATCAGGAAAAGGAAAAGGCAAAGGCAAGTCAACCGCTACTGAAGGACCGAGCCAGACTTAAGCTTAAACAAGACTCAGGTGAGGGAACTAGCTGTACAGTACAAGTTTTCATCGTATTTACATTTTATTTCAGATTTTATTTCTGATTGAAAAGCATGAATTAGAATTTTCTTGAAAACTTCCAGAGTTTTAGAAAATCGTTCATGCACAGAAATCAGTAATAGAATAGAGAAACATGTACAGAAATACAAAGACTACACTTTATTGATATATTGTCGGTACCAGTGGTGGCTGGTATAGAGCCAGAGAGTACGTCATTAGGTTAGGAGAGGGGTGATTTCAAACTCTTGTTTTCATTACAGAACTATCTGTTTTGAAAACATTCATTTGTATAAAGTTAAAACCCCCTTTCCATACTCTTGGAGTGCCTAGTGTACGTATATAATTTGACCCTGTGTAGCAAGGATAGTTCTACCCGTTGGTCGCTGGTCGTGTAGTATTGAAGTAGATGTAGTTGAGATTATAGTCTTGTGATTATCAGATGTTTTTGTATTTCCTACCTTCCGTTGATTAAGTATAACTTGACCGTAGAGGCTATTGGTACAGATTACCATGAGAAATGTCAGTCCTAGAAATCAGTCACAGGACCGAGAAACAGAAAATCCGACTCGCATACATGAGATTTTTATGCATTTGACATGATTAAGACAGATTGAAGGTAATACATTGACCAGCATGTATTTGCTCAGTATTTCTTTTAGATTTCAGTATTTAATTTCAGTTATTACATATGCATATTCTATGTTTCAGATTTACAGTTTTTACTTTATTATACGAGTACAGTTATACCAGACAGTTCTTTTCCCAATTCACTGAGTTCCAGTAGCTCAGCCCCTTTCTCTCGACATTGTGATTACAAGCGATAGATAGAAGACCAGATAGAGGGTTTGTCTGATCGCGAGTCGAGTGGAGATGTCTTGTAGCTGGCTCTGATGTCTTAGTTGTCTTTATGTTTGATTATGAGTGTATTTGAGACCCTTAAGTTTAAGACAATATTTATTTGGTGATGTACTAAACCGTATTTGAAGTTTGAGTTATAATATGTTCATTTTTCTTTATTACCTACCCCAAGGTACTTGTTTTACATTTAATTAGAAGTTTTATAGCCTTAGGTTTAGGGTTCATTCCATTGACCTAGGTAGTGTGACACGTGTCCCCTGAACAGGAGATGGGTGTTACATATTTGATAAGTGTTTTGATTACCATATTCTCGTAGCACTTTGGAACATATATACCATGGAATTAGATGATTTATAGCTTTTCAGTACTTAATTCATTTTTATTTTACTCATCAGAATACACCGGAGGCGATTTGAGGACTTTTACAAAATCTGAAGCAATTTCGAGTAAAACAAGCTGAATTATACTAGCAGATGGTCTCTTCTGAACATCATACAGAACCTTCTATTAAAGAGTAAAGCTCGAACCCTCATCATTAAATCGCTTGAAAAGTAGACACGCTGTGGTGTGAGACACAGAACCGTCTTCCTTTGAAGAATCACCAAGAAGCAAGCAGACGGAACTGTCTGCTACTCAGGCTAAATAGTTTGCCTTTGGCAAACTATCAAGAAACCAGCCGACGGGACCGTCCGCTACCTAGACGAAAATGTTTGGTATAAACCAAGCTCAAAAGTTAAGTCATTTCTAAAATGAGTCTATATCTCTCTAGAATTGGGTGGGGGGGATAGGGGAAAATATAAATAGACGGACCTAAGGTTTGGAAAGACATCTTTGGTTCTAGAGGCACCCTTGGGGACTCTCCCATTGATTCGCCATCATTTTACACATTTAGGGCATCATCAGGAGCTTGGAGGAGAGAGCGAAGACCGCCTTCCCAACGGCGAAACTTGGAAGGGGCTAGGTCTACGGTTATCTCATAGTACTGAGAGTGGAGAAAGCTTTTACTTTCTTTATGAATACTTTCGCCTCCATTGATGTTTTGTATTTGCCTTCTTTTTCTTCAATGGAAGGTTAACTTCGTAAGTATTCGGGCATGTGGACCCCTTGGACAAATGTTTAATGATTGATGTTGAATATTAATGCTAGTAGTTGCATCTATTGAGTGTCATTCTTTGCATTGGTAATCTACGTTGAGACAACCCGAAGTATCCAATTCGACACACAAGGGGAAGAAGTCAACGCCTCCCTGTGTGCAGGCATACCTCAATAGAGGGGATTGTGTATGCGCCGAGAGATCTAGCATTTACGACTTGGAATCCCTAGTTATTCTTTCCTATGATCCTTCCAGGAAGTAGATTCCCTTGAACATCATGCAGTGAGGGTACTAAGTTTAGTAATTCACCTTGAGAGAGAGAGTGAAAGCACTCTGGGAATCCTTGGTCCAATCAGTTGCAACTACCGACATTAATACTCCTCATCTATCATTTGGAGATTCCAAGGGATAAACATCACCCAGATACCCCTCTCTTTATGATTACCCCACGATTCATTATATCCCATCCTATTCTCGTTTTCTAGGTTTCGATTAACATTAGCAATCACCAACACCAATTCTTGTTCATCTAGTTCATAGACGATTAGTAGTTTAGTTTCTAGTCCCTGAGGATTGATACCTAACTTTTCAAAGTTCACTGTATTACTTGTTCGACCCGTGCACTTGCGGAGCACGCATTAGGTATATCAGTTCTACAGTTTGTCAATCCAAGTTGCCTAAAAAACTAAAAGGCCCTGGAAGTAGGGTGATCCCCTGTGTAATCGAAGATGGAATTAAGGAAAATGCCTTGGCCAATTCAGGAGCAACCATCAACATCATCCGTTATAAGCTTTTCGTGAAGCTTGGGCTAGGAGAACCACAGAATACCAAGATGAGCCTGCAATTGGCTGATAGATTTGTAAAACAGACAAGGGGTATAATACTGGATGTATTAGTCTTGGTTGATAAATTTGTGTTCCCTGGTGAGTTTGTGCTCCTAGACGTGGATGACAATGAGGAAGTACCTATCATCCTTGGAAGATCATTTCTAGCAACTACACGAGCCCTCCAAGATTATGAGTCAGGGAATATATCTATGAGGGTCGGGGAGAATGAAATGATCTTTGAGCTGCCATCTACCATACGCCAGTTAATGAGACATGATGATACATCCTACTGTATGGATGATATTGACCACATTACCTCTGATTGTATGCGGGAAGCATTTTCTAATGATCCACTAAAAGAATAGCTAAGTCAATTGGACAACGAGTCAGAAGATACAATTGAGGAACAACCTATTGAGAAGGAAAAGAGTGTGGCTGCTGGTCCGCTTTACTTTTGTAGAAAGAAGGCAAGGATAGGAGAAAGAAGAAAACTGGCAACGAAGACAAGGTTTGGCACTGCGCAGCTGTCCAACATGGTGAGCTACCTATATACTTTAGTCTAGGATTTTATCTATTTGGAAATTGTTTTAGGGGAAGAGCTGGAGAAGGCATTCATGTTTTCAATCCATCATGAGCTCTAACCAGGTATGTCAAGATAAAGACAATAAAGAAGCACTGCTTGGGAGGCAACCCAAGATTTTCAACTCCTTTCTCTCTTTATTACTGTCATATTAGCTAGGTATAGGAGGAAATAAGGAGTATGACATGCTTGATCCTTTATCTCTTATCCATTTGTTTAATCCGCTCCCAGTTTGGTTAAATTTCCATCCCCTATATGCAATGTGCAATTGTCCTACAATAGAGCCGTCTTAGGATCCTTGAAATACTGATAGAACCCTGAGATTGGACTAATTAAACATGACTGACGAATCTTTCTTTCTTACAAACGGTACCGTCTATAGCGGGAGCCATCTCTGTGGAGTCATAGGGGCTGTCTATTGACTAACCGACCCTGGCTAAACTATCAAGTGAATTTGCACATCAGACAGACCCATCTTTCTCCTGAACGAGACCGTCTATAATGATAGAATTAGTTTTCTAAAGGGAGCGACTGTTCAAAACCCTATCACTTCTATATTACACAACCTCCACTGCACCTCACCCCATTCCGGTGCCAATCTCACGTACAATCCCTGCGACCCTCTCGACGCCAAAGACCTTTTCCTCAAAAGCCCTTTAGCAGTGAGAAACCATCATGCACTTCTTCATCTCGGGTTTTAAAGAATTTATTTCAGGGTTCGGTAAGACTGTTTGCAAAGTATGTGCCAATAACGCGAATATTTTGTCAATTCTTTGTTGAGTGTGTCATTTTTATTCAACTCCATGTTTGTATTGTATAATTTTTGTTGGGAGACGACTTCTTGGTTCACGCGTCCCCGTATTACGAAATTTGGGCGCCCTACAGGCCCACACGGTCTAGTTTATTCATCAGACGGATCAGTTTGGAGTTACAGACAGGCTTCAATTTCTCTGCTGATTATATTTAACCATATTTATATTGCAGATGGCCCCGAGACAAACCAAGTACAAACATTAGCGTGTCGAGTCTTTTTCCCCCACCCCCAACATTCCTTAAGGACAAGTTCAAGGAGTGGTACGCGCTACTAGTAACCAAGGATTTTTGTTGCACCACCATTAGTGACTGGTTGTCCTTAGAGAGCTAGGTGTAGCAGACAAGGTTCAAGACCTGATTTCTTTTGGGGGATGGGACCGTGCCCTCGCAATAGACTCACTAGTATATGTGGAGCCAACTTTGGAAGTGTTGTGCAGTTTCAAGGTGGACACTTCGTATTACAGTGAGAACAATCCCGATGCCATTACTTTTCAGCTCGGTAGTAGTATGCAAACTATGAGCTATACCCTATTTTCTACGGCCCTTGGTCTTTATGACAAAGCCTTCATGGAGGTACCGGAGTACACTGAGCTAGCTGTTGAGTACCGTCGAGTTTTGGAGCTCGATTATAATGGGGCCGGTTGAGTTAGTGAAGAAGATATCATATATTACCGATCCCATCCTCCATTATTTACAGGGTCGAGATGACAATACATGCTCCTACACTCAGGAAGATTTACTTGTATTGTACAACAACATACATCGCAATCCCGTTCATATCAGGACCTATCTCCTTGACTACATTGACAGGCAGTGTCAGCCCCCACTCCTGAAGACCATATCAGCGGGACCATATATCACCAGACTCCTAATGGGCATGGACATGCTTGGTGACACACAATACTGGACCAAGGTTATCACCATCCAACCGTTGAGCTTCAGCACTTTGATTTTGATGGGGTTGGTCCGGCGAGCTCTGGGCATATTCCTCCTAATACACCGCAGTCTTGTGCAGTCACCCACCTCGGCGGCCGAGGCACCGGTGATGCAGGAGAGCTCGAGTCAGACGACGCCGACCTGTCTGATTGCACCATTAGAGCTTTGGCATACCACGACTAGGCGGACCGACGTAACAGCGGAAGGTGATCGAGCCAAGTCCGGAATTGGGGAGCACTTTGGACACGTTTCGGTATTTTGGCCATAACTTTGGCTACCGAAATCGGATTCGCGTGCTCAACCCCAATTCGGAAAGCTTGTCTCGACGCGCATCCACAAATTCCACTGTTCCGTCGTTTCTTCATTTCTCGATGTTTTTTTTCCATTTTTGGCAATACTTCGTATGCCAATTTAGGATAGGATATGAATCCGATTTGAACTCGGATGTTTAGGAGTTATTTGTTTTGTTTAGTTATTTTAGAATTGGATAAGTTTTTCTATTGGACCAAAATTTGCCGATTTGGGCAAATTTGGATAAGAAGATAGAATTTCTAGGTTATCTAGGTTAGTTTTTTTTAGCTATTTAAACCCGGCTTGTGGGTTGAATTTTATTCATTGATTATTGAGTTATTTTCCTCTTAAAGTTTCAGAGACTTTTCTTCTCTGTTTGTCCTCCCTTTTTCTTGCTCTTCTATCAATCCCTCTTGTTTACCGCCCGCAGGTTAATCACTACCTTGCCCGGCGTCAGTTGGTCATCTTCTTCCTGTGGCCTCGACATTAATGGCTGGAGGTCATGGTGGCTGTTGTGGTTGTCATGGTGGACATGCTCCGGTAGAGGAAGGTCCGTCTCGAGACCCAATCGCCTTGGAAGCGATGAACGAGGATCTGCAGAGACAAGTAGCGGAGTTGACCCAACGATTAGCGGTGCGAGATTTGGGGGATTGTGAGGTTTCAGACCACGACTCTGAGTCTACCTTCGTCAACCCCTATTCCTGGCGTGGGCAGTCCAGAGAGCACCATGCACGAGAGGAGCGTCACGGAGATCTCGGCTTTCGGGTGGAGTTACCCGAATTTACTAGAACCCTACATGCTGAAGTCTTCATCGACTGTCTGAACGAGGTCGAGAGGATATTTGAGTACAAGGAGGTGCCTGATCGTCAGAAGGTGAAGCTAGTTGCTATCCAGTTGAAGGGCTGAGCATCGGCGTGGTGGGAGCAGCTGCGGCGTTTACGGGATCGGCAAGGCAAACCAAAGATCGTAGAGATGAAGAAGAAGATGAAGGTGCACTTCCTCCATTTCGGCTATACCCAAACCTTGTTTCAACGACTTCATACGTTGAGACAGGGCGCAATATCAGTATATTAGTACACAGAGGACTTCTACCAATTGATCGTGCGGAACGACTTATCCGAGATGGAGGAGCAACTGGTGGCTCGATATCTGGGAGGTCTGCGCCAACCATTGCAAGATGTCCTCAGTCTACACTCATTATGGACTGTTTCGGAGGCATACCAGCGCGCCCTCACTGTTGAAAAGCAGCAGAATAGAAGACCACCAATCAGGAGCGATCAGAGTAGCCGGACAGCTCGCCCTCAGGCACCCCGCCCAGTCCAGCAAGCACCGTCAGGTAGTTCTAACTCTGGAGTTCATTGTTATAGGTGTGGTGAGCAGGGGCATAAATCACCCGAGTGTCGGAAACCTGCTAGTCAGAAGGGCAAGAACCTGATGATTGAAGAGATCGAGGCTGAGGAGGCTGAGGAACCAGTTTATGATGATTATGGCGATGATGATGAGGCTGGTGACGTGTTGATTGGGGATGGCCATGAGACTCTCGTTGTTTGCAAGAGTCTGCTGGCACCCAAGAATGAATCAAGGGACGACTAGCTGAGAAACAACATCTTCCATACCACCTGCACAGTGGCCGACAAGGTTTGCAAGGTGATCATCGACAGCGGTAGTTGTGAGAACGTGGTGTCTGAAGACGCTGTCTAGAAGTTGCAGTTGAATACAGAGTGACATCCGAAGCCCTACAATCTATCATGGCTGAGCAAAGGTACCGAGGTAAAAGTAGATCGACGATGTCTCGTATCTTTCTCCATTGGGCAGAGGTACTTTGACAATGCGTGGTGCGACGTCATGTCAATGGATGTATGTCACCTACTACTAGGGCGACCATGGCAGTATGATCGGAGCGTGGTCCACGATGGAAGGAAGAATACTTATTCCCTCAGCATCAAGGGAAAAAAGATCGTGTTGGCACCCCGCCGAGAAGAAATGCACCCTACTCCGGTAACCAATACTAACCTACTTTCTATGTCCAGATTTTTAAGCGTGATCAAGCAGGGTGATGTACTCTATGCCTTGCTACCTTGCATGCATGGTGCCTAGACATGGATCCGGATCTGTCAATAGAAGTGCGGCAATTGCTCCTGGAGTTCGCGGACTTGATACCATAGGAACTTCCCCCGGGACTCCCACCTATGAGGGACATCCAACACCAGATAGATCTTGTCCCAGGATCGAGCTTGCCGAACCGACCAGCATACTGCCTCAGTCCCAAGGAGGCCGAAGAATTACAGCGGCAAGTGGAGGGGTTATTAAGGAACGGCTACATCCGAGAGAGCATAAGTCCCTGCGCAGTTCCATCCCTGTTGGTGCCAAAGAAGGATGGCTCGTGGCGAATGTGTATAGACACAGCCGAGAAATCAACAAAATTACCATCAAATACCGCTACCCCATCCCCCGCCTGGATGACATGTTGGATCATCTATCCGACTCGAAGGTCTTTTCACAAATCGATCTGAAGAGCGGATACCACCAGATCAGAATACGGCCTTGAGATGAGTGGAAAACGGCGTTCAAGACACAGCATGGACTGTACGAGTGGATGGTGATGCCTTTTGGGTTGTCCAACGCCCCTAGTACATTCTTGCGATTCATTTACCAGGTTTTGCGACTGTTTATGGGCAGGTTTGTGGTGGTCTATTTCGATGACATCCTCATCTATAGTCCGAGTTGGTCCTCACACTTTGACCATCTTCGCGTTGTCTTTGAGTTGCTGAGAACGGAGCGCTTGTTCGTTAGCCGAAAGAAGTGTTCCTTCTTCACCACTTCTATGACCTTCCTTGGTTTTGTTGTTTCTACTGACGGTGTTCATGCAGATCAATCAAAAATCGATGCAATCTTAGAGTGGCCCAGACCGAGGATCTTGCATGATGTTCGAAGCTTCCATGGGCTGGCCTCGTTCTACAGAAGATTCATCCGGAACTTTAGCACGCTGATTGCCCCCATTACAGAGTGTCTCAAGGGGCGTGATTTCAAGTGGACGGATGAGGCCGAAAATAGCTTCCACCTGGTCAAACCACCTGGTCAAACAGAAGATGACTAAAGCACCAGTTCTCACACTTCCCGACTTCGGCAAAGTGTTCGAGGTCAATTGTGATGTATCTAGAGTTGGCGTTGGAGGTGTTCTGAGCCAGTCTGGATGACCGGGTAGCTTTCTTTAGCAAGAAGTTGTCAGGATCAAAGAAGAACTACTCCACTTATGACCTGGAGTTTTATGCCATAGTTCAATCGCTGAAGCATTGGCGCCACTAACTCATACAGAAGGAGTTTATTCTGTTCACCGATCATGAAGCCCTGAAGTACATCAATGGCCAACACAAACTGAGCAGGCGACACGCTAAGTGGGTAGCATACTTGCAGGAGTTTAGATTTACTTTGAAGCATCAAGCAGGAAGCCTCAACCGTGTAGCAGATGCCCTCTTCTCACTACAATGAGCGCCAAAGTTGCAGGGTTTGAAGCTTTCACGGATATGTATGCGGATGATCCTTCCTTCGGGCGAATCCTTCAGGAGGTAACCGATGGACATCGTCATGATTTTATTTTGCATAACGGTTACATTTGCGTGGCTGCGGTATTTGTATCCCGATTTATTCATTGCAGCCGGATCATGAACGAACTCCCTAATGAGGGGCACTTTGGTCGTGATAAGACCTACGGCCTCATAGCTGCAGACTTTTATTGGCCGAAGTTGTCTAGTGACGTGGCACACTTTGTGGAGCGCTGCTTTGTGTGTCAGCGGGCCAAAGGAGTTCTCACCAACGCAGGCCTGTACACTCCCTTGACAGTCCTTGAAGCCCCTTGGCTTGACGTCAGTATGGATTTTGTTCTGCGCCTTCCTCGTACCCAGTGGGCCTCAGACTCTATCATAGTGGTGGTTGACAAATTTTCCAAGATGGCCCATTTTGTAGCTTGTTGGAAGACTATGGATGCTACTCGTATCGCACATCTTTACTTTCGAGAGGTTGTTCGTTTGCATGGTGTCCCTCGCTCCATCACATCCGATCGTGACACCAAGTTCGTTAGCCTTTTCTGGAGAAGCTTGTGGGGAAAATTGGGCACGCAATTGAACTTTAGCAGTGCATACCACCCCCAGACAGATGGCCAGACTGAAGTGGTGAACCGGAGTTTGGGCAACCTATTGAGAAGTTTGGCTGGAACTAAACCGAAGCAGTGGGATCTGGCACTACCTCAAGCATAATTCGCCTACAATAGATCAAAGAATCGGACTACCGGCTTGAGCCCATTTGAGGTTGTCTATGGGCGGAACCCATCAAGAGTACTTGATCTCACCCCTATCCCACGGATTGGTCGTGTTCACCCCCGAGCTGATGAGATGGCTGAGTACCTTCGGGTTATCTCATGAGCAGGTCAAGTCAACTATTCAAGAGAGTAATACCAAGTACAAGATGAATGCAGACAAACGGCGACGTCAGGTGCTGTTCGATGAGGGAGACTTAGTGTGGGTTGTCCTCACTCGAGATCGCTTTCCTGTGGGTGAGTATAACAAGCTGAAGGAACGAACGATCTGACCCTGTGAAATGCTGCAGAAGATTAATGACAATACATACCGGTTGTGCCTTCCCAGTAATTTGAAGACCGCTGACATCTTCAATGTGAAGCATCTAAGCCCTCGTTTTGTGGAGTCGACTGATCCTACTACGAACTCAAGGGTGAGTTCTTTCCAACCAGAGGAGGCTGATGCAAGAGAGCTCGAGTCAGACGATGCCGAGCTGTCTGATTGCACCACTAGAGCTTTGGCATACCACGACTTGGCGGACGACGTAAAGGCGGAAGGTGATCGAGCCAAGTCCGGAATTGGGAAGCACTTTGGACACGTTTCGGTATTTTTGGCCATAACTTTGGCTACCGATATCGGATTCGCGTGCTCAACCCCAATTCGGAAAGCTTGTCTCGACGCGCACGTGGGGTCCATCAACTTTGCTTGATGGACCCTTCCTTCATCCTCAAATTCCACTGTTTCCCCATCGTTTCTTCGTTTCTTGGTGTTTTTTTTTTCATTTTTGGCAATACTTCGTATGCCAATTTAGGATAGGATATGAATCCGATTTGAACTCGGATGTTTAGGAGTTATTTGTTTTGTTTAGTTATTTTAGAATTGGATAAGTTTTTCTATTGGACCAAAATTTGCCGATTTGGGCAAATTTGTATAAGAAGATAGAATTTCTAGGTTATCTAGGTTAGTTTTTTTTAGCTATTTAAACCCGGCTTGTGGGTTGAATTTTATTCATTGATTGTTGAGTTATTTTCCTCTTAAAGTTTCAGAGACTTTTCTTCTCTGTTTGTCCTCCCTTTTTCTTGCTCTTCTATCAATCCCTCTTGTTTACCGCCCGCAGGTTAATCACTACCTTGCCGGGCGTCAGTTGGTCATCTTCTTCCTGTGGCCTCGACATTAATGGCTGGAGGTCATGGTGGCTGTTGTGGTCGTCATGGTGGACATGCTCCGGTAGAGGAAGGTCCGTCAACCGGACCCATCAATAGAGGCATTAGGGCCAGCGAAACATGCAGTGGATAACACGACAAGAGCTGATAGATCTTCCCCCGCTGCCCCATCACCACCTCCACAAATAGAGCATTTTGAGCCCCCTTCTGCCCCAGTACAACTTCCAGCAGCAGAGCCTTAGCCAGTACTACAAAGCATTCTAGAGGAGTTACGACCAGGATAATTACGACTTCTTCAGGGCTAGGTGAGTTTAGAGGCTCATATCCGAGATAGGCATCACCACATTTGGAGGAAGCTCGAGGAGCTGCGATAGGATTTGAGGATGCTGCTTTTTGAGCACTCAATGTCTCCCATACCCTACACACCAATCTCCTCATCATCAAGACCTTTCGCAGACCCTCATCGCGGTCTGTCCTCCTTTACCAGCCCAGCGCGACGATCCAAAGGAGGAGAAGTAGTTTTATATGATGGACAAGGTCATGTTATATTTTGTATCAGTGAGTAAGGGCTTGTCCTTGCTTTACTTCTTATAGCCCTCTTGTATTTTTTCTCAGTTTATTTCTGACTTTATGCTATGTTTTATTTTCTTGAGCTATCTATATTTATTCTCCTATGTTCCACAGGACTTGAGAATGCTCCATTGTTGGCCCCAATCTTCTCCGAATTTACACTTGCACTTTAGAAATCAACTCCATGAAATCAGGAAGTCTCAGTTCACCTTTTCCGTTGTTTATCTATATCAATTCAATTTGATGCTTTACTATGTGCATTGAGGACAATGCAATTTTTTAAGTGTGGGGATGGGGTGACTGTAGTCTTTATCAATTCATTACAAAATCTTAAGTGCGGGGATGAACAAGTAGCCAAGGAATTCATTGCAAAGCTTATAGTCAAATGCATGCTTAGTGTAAACCAATGACAGCATATGCCAAAACTTTTTCAGTTTTTAGATTCTCCTATAAAATATCATGGATACTTATAGAAAATCTTCATGAAAACTATATTGTTTGGAGACATTAGATAACCCATTGCCATGTTTCTCTTGATTTAGAGTGCTAAGTGTTATTTTCAATATCTCCAAGAATTTTCGTGACTCTAGTTTAAACTTCTAGCCCTCTAAGTAAAGTCATAGGAAATAAATAAGCATTGTACATAGCGACTATTAGAAATAAAAATAACGATAGTGCTCCCTACCCTTGGTGATAAAGAAAGCTTGGGATTTCAGCTCTTCATCAGAGTGTTTCCCAAGCCAAAAAGTCACTTGTGAGCACGAGCGAGTGTATATAGAGTTGTAATCTTCTAAGAAGTTGGGTGTTCTGGTGCCTGGCTAGCGTGTGCATCCCTCATAAAAGAAGACCTACACTCTATGTTAATCTTTGGTTACCTGCAAAGTCGGATCCAAGTGTTTGAACTTAGAGTTTATTTTCTTTCATAATGGGCTAATCGTTTTGAACATAGAGTCCCAAGGAACCTCTAGAGTTCATTGAAGATATGCTTGCCACTATAGAACTTAGAAACATGGCATATGGAGTGAACAAGCTTTGTCTAGAGCTATATTGAACAAGTCACTGAATTGATCTAAGTCTTGGGTTGAAGTAGGAGAATACACATTCGATGGTAAAACTAGAGTAGAGTTGAACTTATTTTCTTTTAGCCAGAGGTTGAACAATTATCATTCCTTTAGTTTCGCTTTTAATTGCTTGAGGACAAGCAAATGCTTAAGTGTTGGGATGTTTGATAAGTATTATCATAATTATATGCACCTAGCATGCGATCCAGATGATTTACAGGCCACAGATACTTAAATTGTATTATCTTTGTAAATCTGGACAGATCGAGGCAACTCGATGAGAAGGTTAGGGATTTGAAGCAGATTCAGCAGAAGAAGGCTGAAAAAGAAAACTAGACGGACCCATCTGGTAACAGGTGGTCCCGTCTATATAACGCGAGACCCTCTCTGATTTGCTAACTAAACCATACGGGCGAGGAAGCGGCCATGTTACAAACCGTCTCGAGTAAAGGAGCTGAATTGAGACACAAGATGCACTCGCCCAACTCACAGACGAGACAGTCTAATAAGGATATAACATATGGGTTTTGACTTAATTCAGTAAATGAACCCATACGAATCATCAACGGGATCATCAACAGGGTCGTATGTGAAATATACGAGGTCGTTCATTCGTATAGAAGAAAATTTGAAGAAATAGATGGATTTGTCTACTACCCGACGGTCTCGTCTATAATAGGCCCTCAAGGCAGTAATGTTAATATGTTGAGTATAAGCACCTCATAAATTGCATTCCTATCATGATGGCGTTGAGGGCTATAAATATGAAAGATTAGGGTTTTGAGAGTCAACTTCGAACTCTATTCATCTACCTATTCATCTACCCATCATCACCCATCATCACCCATCATCACCACCATCTACCACTGAGAAGGAATCAACTAGCTTGAAAGGGCACACCAGAGTAAGGAGCATTGCTAGATGACCACAAAGCATCAGGGAAGTATACGCAAGGGACCTCTCCAACAGCCTTCAAAACAGTGTATCACTGTCCTATATCTTTTGTTATAATTTTATTTGCTATGTGTTCCTATTGAATGAGCAACTAACCCTTTAGGTACTTCGGTATTGATGAACTCTTTGGTTAAGTTTAATGTATGACAATGTCTCTTGCTTGTTTGATTAATTGATGTGGATTAAGATTTATTGAGTGTATTCATTTCATTGAATGCTTATGTTGCGACAGCCCTAGTATTTAATAGGTTTATACGAGGAAGAAGCGAACACCTCCATGTATTAGAACTACCTCAATAGAAAGGATTGTGAATGTACGGAGAACTTGAGCATTAAGGAGAATAACTCTTTAATATATCTTATTCCCGCATTTCTTCTAAGAAATAGGTTCCCTAAAACCCCACTCAATATTAGTAATTTGGTCGCGATAGCAAAAGTTAAAGTGATATAGGAACCTTGGTTCAATCCCATTTAATCAACAAGTAGGAGGTATTGTCTGTATCCTGTGTTAAGAACCCAGGAGGGATTTTTTGTTGAGCCTAATGCTTATGCTTATACCGCAAGTGCACAGATCCTACCAAGTAGTAAAGTGGACTATGAAAGTTGGATGTCGAACCCACAGAGACCTACGTCACTAATTCTTTCTAATTGTTTGCTTACTAGCCTATTCAAAGGTTGATGAGATTCTAATCTAATTTCTAAAATTACAAATTACTTGAGAAGTAGTAATGGCAACCATTCGTAAAGAGGAGATACGCGGGTAATGAATTCCCTCCGGATATTCATAAATTGGGGCAACTATTGATTTCTAATTAGTGAATCTTGCTTTATGGACCAGGAATTTCTACAATGTTCTCACACCCTCCGTTGAGGCGAGTTACTAACCTTACTTCATCATTGCATTAACCTTCTAGAAATTATACATCTTGGAAGAGTTGTGTAAGTAATAATTCTAAATGAGTCTCTCGCTTAAACACCCGATCTCTCGCCGTATTCACAATCCACACCTCTTAAAGTATATCTGTATGTATATAGAGGAAGCGTTCATTGTCTACACCCCTATAGATCTAGATTGACACATAGAGCTGTCGTAATGTAAAGAATCAATACCATACATTACATCCAATATGTTCTCAAAACATTAAAAAATTCATTCCAATAAGATATCCATACAAGCAAATTTAAACATAAATCCGGAGGTTCAACATGCCCAAGTATCTAACAAGTTAGTTCCCCATCAAAGGGGAACACAAATCCAACACATTGTTCAATAGAAAGAAATGAGACATAATATTAAACATCCTTCCCTCCATCGTTGGCGAGGATCGTTAGCGGTGTGTGTGGAGATGCCCCTTTGATGCTTGCCATCACCTTCTTACTCCAAGGTCTTCAACGAAACCCTAATCTTCAAGATGGAGGAAGGGTGGGAGCCTCCAAGAGAGGTGATGTGTTCCAACTTCCAAGCCCCTTCTCAAACCCTAAATTAGCTATTTATAGGGTTCAGGTCAATTTACATAGTTAGTGTAGAAATCAGCAAAATTCGGATTCAAATCAGCCATAAAACTGGGTAAGGTCGCGTCTGAAGAGCGAGGCGTGCGCGCGGTCTTGTTACTTGAGAAGTGGATAAGGCAAAGATTGAAACCATTGGAAAACTACCATGTCCCATATCAGTCAATGTAGTCAGGAGTTTCTTAGGACATGCTGAGTTTTATCGAAGGTTCATAGAAGTTTTTTCAAAAATTACAAAACCTTTGACTAAATTATTTGAAAAGGATGTACCATTCAATTTTTCTAAAGAATGCGAGGAAGCTTTCACTAGTTTGAAGGAATAATTAACAAAAGCTCTAATCATGGTACCCCCAGACTAGAGTTTACCTTTCTAACTAATGTGCGATGCAAGTGATTTTGTAGGGTTAGCAATTTTAGGTCAAAGGAAGGACAAGCACTTCCGGCCCATGTACTACGCAAGCAGGACGCTGACAGAGGCCCAAGAAAACTACACCACAACAGGGAAAGAGTTGTTGGCAGTGGTCTATACTTTTGATAAATTTTGTCCTTACTTTGTCTTATCAAAAGTCATCGTTTATATTGAACATATGGCGCTAAGACACTTGTTGAACAAACCTGATGCTAAACCTCATCTAATACGTTGGGTGTTGCTTTTGCAGGAATTCAACCTTGAGATAAGAGACAAACGAGGAGCCAAGAATGTGGTAGCAGATCTCCTCTCTCAATTAGAGGATTTAGAAAAGGCTAAAACAGAGAAGGGGAAGTCAATGATGCATTCCCCGATGAGCAGTTGTACCTCATGGAAATGGAAGGGGAAACCAAAATCCCAAAATTCATAGATTATGCAAACTACCTTGTAGGACACATCACGCCGAAGAGCTTTCCACCAAAAAGAAAAGAAAGTTTTTCTCCAATGTGAGGCACTATATATGGGAAGACCCGTACCTATACAAGATTTGTGCATACCAATTAATCTGAAGGTGTGTATCTCAATTAGACGGTTGGGAAATAATAAGGCATTGCTATGCCGGGTCGATAAGGGGTCATTTTGGTGCAAATCGGACAGCCGAAAAAGTTCTTACAGCAGGACTCTATTGGCCCACAATATTCAAGGATACACAAATTTTCATACAAGCATGCGACAAGTGCCAAAGAGCAGGTATTATTTCTAGGCAAGATGATATGAGTCAAAACCCGATCCACCAATACGAAATATTTGATGTCTGGGGAACCAACTTCATGGGACCCTTCCCCGACTTCAACTTTAATTGGATTATGTGTCAAAATGGGCAGAAGCATATGTTTTACCAAGAAATGATGCACGGGTAGTAGTCAAGTTCCTATAAAGACTTATCTCCAGACTCAGCACACCACGTGCAATCGTCAGTAACCCCTAAACACAATTCTACAACAACCAATTCGAACTAATCTTATGAAAATATGGGGTGACACACAAGGTGGCCACAATATTCCATCCTCAAAACAACGGGGAAGTTGAGGTGTTGAATCGAGAACTGAAATACGTCCTCGAAAAAACTATGGAACATAACAGATATAATTGGTCAGAGAGATTAGACGACGCACTGTGGGCATATAGAACGACATACAAATCACCAATCGGGAGTACTCTGTATCGATTCGTTTATGGGAAGGCATGTCATTTACAAGTCGAACTAGAGCACCGAGCAAATTGGGAAACGAAATTCCGCAATGTCGATCTAGAGAAAACCCAACAAAAGCGGAAATTCCAACTGAATAAACAGGAAGAATAGCTTGAAGAAGTCTATGAGAATTCGAAAATATACAAAGAACAAGTAAAGAAATTTCACGACACACGTATATGGAAGAATTGGCATTTCCAGGTAGAGGACCAAGTTATGCTTTTTAACTCATGTATTCTATTGTTTCGAGGGAATCTCAAGTCCAGATGGTCTGGACCCTTCACAGTAACTCAAGTCTCTTCACATAGAGTAGTTGAAATAACACATCTAACCAAGAGTACTTTCAAGGTCAACAGACAATGATTGAAGTCATATATAGTGGGCGACACTTCCTACGTAAACAAAGAAGAGAGCTTCTATCACTCCGAACCCACTTGAGGGCAAAGGTATTTCAAGGTAAGGACGTAAAACAAGCGGTTCTTGGGAGGAAACCCAAGCTGGGTCTGTTTTTTTTTCCCTTTTAATCCCTTTAGGTTTCTTTAGGATCCTAGTTAAGTATATATTATTGGTGATTTTCATTTATTAATGATGATTCATAGATTCAAAGATCTTAGCGTCTAATCATTGTACTTGGAGCCACTAACATGCTGGAAAAAAGGGGTGACAGGGCAAACCTATTGAATGAAAGAGATAACAAAGAGTTGAACGGCCCTAAGCATGGCCGTGCTTAAGGCTGTGCATCTCTCCGGAATTTGATAAGCGGAAAGTAAAAAAATAAACACGGCCGTGCTTAGTAGAAGCACGGGCATGTTTCTTAACACGGGTACAAACACGGCCGAGTTCAAGGCCATGCACTTCTCTGGAAACTCAAGATAAAATGAACACAGCCGTGCTTTGTATTAGCACGGCCGTGCTCGATCACGCAGACTAAAAATGTTTTAGGGCTTTAAGGTACCCTAAACATCACAACCCCGATTACACCCCATAACCCCGTCTCTCTTAGCTCAATTATGTCACTTCAAGATCTCACCCAAGGAGTAGAAGATTAAACGCTCTCATTCAATCGCGAACATCACCATGCCGAATCAAAAACAGATCCGCCCTCAACCACCATCAAGGAAGTAGCATAGAAGAAAGGAACACACACAACTCCACCAACCAAGAATTCCAAGAGCAAGCCCACCACAATAGATATGCTCGCCCGCGGTAAGTCAGATTCGGAAACTTCAAAACAATTGATTGGAATACCCTCAAAGAGGCAGGACTTGCAAGTGAAGTTCGAAGACTCTTGACCACCGGATTGTAGGATCGCCTGCTAGCAATAAACAAACCATCATATCGAGAGCTCGCAATGGAGGTACTATCAATCATTACAGTCATAAAAGGAGTAGTTTCTTGGCACCAACATGAGCAAATCCAGTTCCAAATAGGGGGTACAAAGAAGCAGATGAGCAACGCCGAATTCGCCATCTACCTTGGTCTCTGTGATATCGAATTCACCAAAAAATCGAAGCACGATCAGTTAAGAGAACACAGAATACTGTGTGACTCGTAGGCAACATGTTGGAAAAGGCTTAGCATAGATCCACAATATGATCAAAAAGTATCCAAGGCATCCTCAATTCGATATCCTGCCTTCAAATACATTTACAGTATCCTCCAATAAGTGTATCGCGGCAACACTGGATTGATCAACACCAAGGATATTCTATTCCGGTTAAGCATGGTAGACGGATTCAAACTACACTTAGGGTTGGTTGTCGCATAGTTTCTCCTTCATGAGGGGACCGACCCCAGAGTGGGGGTGCTCTTCGCAAGATCGTACATCACGAGGCTCACCAAGGGGATGCAACTAATATATGAAGAAACAATCCGAGGGATGATGGTGGCTCTTAGTTTAACTCCAATCTCCGTAGCGGCCCTGCGACCAAGGGAGTAACTGCAGGCCGTCAATACATCAAGGGGCATCTGAAACACAGTTGTAACCCTCGCATAGACTGCAGGACCCAACACAACACCCCCACCACCATCGGCGACCACATTAACATAGGACGACTACACACTACTCCACTGGCTGATGGGCGGAGTGGACTCCCTTCTCTTGGAGCAGGAAGCCAATTACCTACGACCACCATAGCCCCCAACTGCATTCATAATAGGGAGTAAGGGAGACCCGCAGGACACAACCACCGCTTTAGATACCGAGGATACCACCAGCGGGGACGATAAGGAGGACTACCCCATTTGAGCATCATCACTATTTTTTATTTCACCACTATTATACAATTTTTATTTTAGTTGAGTCAATTTGTTCATAAAAGGTTTAGTCTTTAGTAATGATATGGAGCTTCACCATTTTTATTTGCCTTCAATGATTTTAGGATACATTACTTCTCAAACTTGGTAGGAAACACGAATGAAAGGATGTGACACATCATGACACACAACAAGTTAAGTCCACTCTCCCTTTCTTGCTATCACATAACATTTCCTTTTAGTACATATATCATGTACATTGGGGACAATGGACAATTGTGTTGGGGAGGGATTATCATTAATGGGATCATACTACTTATGATGTGTAATGATTTAGGATGATTTATGAACAAATTAATTGTTGTCCTCTTTGATTGTCTAGGTTGACAATATCATTAGGTGCTAAATTTTTCAACAATATTTATATTTAGTCTCAACTTTACTTGACACCCCACAGAACTTTGAGCACAATCAATGACTTTATTGTCACTTGACTGCTTAGGTTTAGATTCTACTTAGTTTAACCATGAGAGGGTTTTTGCTTATTAAAAAAAAGAGAGAGACTTCAGAACAGCTGGCACAACCGGAAAGTCAGATCCATTAGGGATGTTGTACCGGCCTAAAAGTCAGATACATTAAGGATGCACTAACGGTATAGAAAAGATGGTAGAAAGTGCTATCACCTTTGAAGCGAAAAAGCTATCCTTGAGTAGTCGGATCTTGGGTATCACAAATGTTCACTTGATGACCTACCAAGGAAAAAGGCAACCTTATTGGATGTATGAAGCTACTACCCCTATCCAAGAGAGTTAGGTAAAGCAGTTAGTGAATAAAGGTTACACTAGCCAGGCCGGGCTTGGGTTGGTAAGTGGCACTACTAGGAAAGGACACACATACAAGTGGGTCATCGAAGTATAAGGTGAGACCTATTTTACATAAAAACATCCAGGCACTTAACGCTATGTTTCCCTTGGCACCAGATGAACTCCCAACTATTTTGAGGTCAGAGATAATACACTCATCATTTTGAGTAGTGTTTTCCTTTGCTTGAGGACAAGAAATAGCTCAAGTGTGGGGGTATATGATAAGTGCATGATTATACATAAATTTCCCATATATTTACATGCAATTGTACCTTTTCCTAGCATTGATTCTCTATTTTTGTGCTACTTTGTTTATTTCTGCATGATTGGATGGGTAAACCGGTACCCAGGAGCAAAAGGAACAGGAAACGGATATCTCGGAGCAAAAAGGCAATAGAATGCACATACAGAGAAGAGCATGGCTGTGCTCCTACTTAACACGGGCGTGTTGATAAAGCATGGGCATGTTCAAACCCGTGCAGCTCTCTATTTATTAAAAAAAAAAGTTAACCACTTCGTTAGACCATGAGCACGGTTATGCTTAAGATGAACACGGGTGTGTTTAGGTCAACATGGTCGTGCTTCAAATGAACACGGTTGTGCTTCGTTGATTTGAAAATCTGTAAAAAGCCGTCAACAGAACCCTAATAATTAACTTTTGGCTGAGCAGTCTCGGCAGCGACAGCCGGGGTTTGATGAGAAGGATTGAAGGCAAATGAGGTGTTATCCAGGGAAGATTTCTATATTTCAATGTATACCCTCCTCTTGTATCTTAGTTATAATAGTTCATAGCATGAGAGGTTAAACATTCTATGGTGCCTCGGACACATGAACCTAGGATGAACCTATTACTTATTTTAAATATTTATTTGGTTTTGCTAATATATAATTCTTGTGTAGCATCTTACTTGTTTGTGCTTGCAATTCTGTATGGTTTTCTTGCCATGAGCCCAAATAATTTGATAGTATTGGCATGGATATGTTCCTGTTGCATGATTGTAGTAGTTATATTATATTAGCCTAGAATTAGCATTTGTTTAGGTATCTCTATGTAACTATCTCTTACGCAAGCCTCGAGCCATGACCTCAAAAGGTTTGAGCACCCAACACCACAAGTGTTTGTGCGATCATTCGGAATGGTTAGAGTGTAGCATCGGCCCTAGGATTCATCTAGATAGGTTTTTAGTCAAACAAGGGTGTCAGAGTATGTATGAGCTTTATGAAAGATCAGGTGTTTTGCTGAGACGCGTATTCTTACACCCTTCAGAAATTATTAGCAAGTAGCCCGAAATAAGGAATTGGTCAATAGAAAGGGAATCTTAGGAGGATTGTGATCCAAGGTGCCATCCATTCATCTATGATTTCGCCCAATCTATCAATAGTTCACATTAGCTTTTAGTTAGGATAATTCCACAAGATTGATTTCACAACTCTTCTTATAGTTAGGCTAGGTAATAGAGGATAACCAGTACTAACAGCCAGTCCCTGTGGATTCGACTATCCTACCTTTGGGTACTTTACTACTTGATCAACCCCATATACTTGCAAGGGAAGTATCAAATATAATTTTGCATGCATTACTGTGCACGTCTTGGGAATTTGTAATTTAGAGCAGGCAAACATCAACACGGCTGTATACTATAGATACACGGGAGTGCACTCTTCACAGAGAGATACACTGGCATAAGCACGATCGTGTTCCATGTTGTGTACATCTAAGGAAATTGAAATTCAAACAAGTGGACATCAGCACGCCCGTGCATCTGATGCGCAAAAACCGCAAGTACACGGGTTGTATCAAGTAATAATAATGGACATGAAAGTCGACTATCAATCCCACAAGGACCGAAAAGTACTAGTACTAGCTATTTCTCTATGATCTAGTCGATTCGAATATTGGGGTTGTAACCTAATCCTATAATCATAGAAAACTAATAAGCTGAGCTATGGAAAATGAGAATTATCCTTGACGATGACCAATCATATGAAGGGGATACTTTGGTAATGAATCCCATTTGGATTTTATTCTAAGAGTAGTGGTGATTTCTATGTCAATGACTCGGAAGGTTTGAGCCCATATGGGCTGTATGGAGCCCGTATGGGCTACTGTTCGACTACCACGGGCTGTGTAAGGTACTAGAAGGCTTGATGTAGAGGCCGTCTTGCTGCCCAGGTCCATACGGTCCGTATGGAGGCCATATGGAGCTTCCTTCTCTTCAAGAATGCTTTATTTCGGCCTTGATTTCTCCATGAAAGCTTCTTTTCTCCTGGTATATACTCATTAGGCTCTGTTTATAAAAAAATAACACATTTTAAGTGCCGGTAGGCTAAGAATCCTTCAAAATAACATGTGAAACATACTTGAATATGATATGAAATTGTGCTCAATTGAGCACGTATCAAATATCTCCACACTTAAAATCTCCACACTTAAAGGTTTGCCTATCCTCAAGAAAAGAAAATAAATTAGCAAGAGATTATAAGTGTTTGCTTTATGGCCATAAAATCACGATCTTACTCTATTCTAAGTTTACTATCAAAATGCATCTTCTCCTATTTCCACGCCAAGATCTAGATTGATCTAGTGTTATGTTATGTTACAGATCTAGATGAACATCCTCACTCCATATGCCCATCTTTTGAAGTCTTAGAAAAACAAACATTACCCTTAATGGACTTTAGAAGGTCCTTGGGGCCCTAAGAACTAGGCGGCTAACCCACAATTGGACAAGTGGTGGACATGTTTGAGAGTTCCTTTTGAAATAGATCAACATGTTTTTTTTTTTTTTTTTTTTGGTTTTGGGTGGGTGGGGGTGGGGTAGGGCATCCCTAATCGATCTGACTTTCCCATACTAAGACTAATGCAGAGTGTAGGTTCCTCATTTCTAAGGGGTGCACATGTTGTTTAGGCACCATAACACCCAACTACTCAATGGATTAACACTGTACCTAGATATGTTCAAACTTGGGAGTGACTTTTGGATTAGAGGAACACTCTAGTTATTGCTTTGTCACAACAAGCCGCGGAACACTATCTTTATTGCTTTCACATCTACTATGTATATCTCTATTTTATTACTCACTTACTTGTTGATGCACGCACAGGGTGCGCGACAACTACCTACAAGTGTATGGGGTCGACAACTAATATAGTGCCCAAATGTAGGGTTATCCAATCCACAAGGACAGGAATACTAGTACTAACTAATCTTGCTATCTAGTGCGAAAGTATGGAAGTGATTGTGTTGGTTGATTATCTTAAGGAAACTAACACGAACAATTGCAGACTTGTGACCAATCAGAGATGAGCGTGGCACCTCGGATCTCAATCGCCCCAAGACTTCTTTATTAATAACTAAATTCTAAATAATTGTTATCCATTGATTAATTCTTTGGAGTTCGATAATTGCGCCATCTAGATGCTACATCCGATCTCTCGGGATACAGATCGAACTCGGTACCTATGCCTAGTTGTAACCTAACTAAGAGATATATGGATCCATGCATAAAAAAGACATGTAAGTCAAAACCCTAAGCACACTTCTGCCTTGCTAGAATATAACAAGGTATATAACCATGGCTCATGCAAAGTACAATCACATAAATAAAGCACAGACTTTACAAAAATCATCAATAAAGGAAAAGCAAATAAATAAAAGAATTCAATTAATAAATCATCCTAGGGTTTATGTGTTCAAGGCACAACCGAAGGGGTTGAGTCTCTCATGCTAATGGAAACATAAACAAAGATATTGGAGAAAGACTTAATTGAAAACATGGGAACCCCCTTGCTCGATTTGTTCTCCGCCTTCAATATTCTCTAAAACCCTAATGACGCATCGAACACACGTCCAAGATTTCTTTCCAAAAGTCCCCTAATTTTGTGCCTTCGGCAGGTTTATATAGAACTTTATCCAATTTGGCACAATCGTGCGCATCTAACGCACGCCCATGCCAACTCCCGCGGCTCAATCTCAATGTGTTTTGAGTTCATTGAGTTGCACGGGGGGTGTGCACGGATGTGCCAAATTGTATTGGGCCCGTGCACACCTCTATGAACTGTTCTTTTAGCTTGTTTCGCCCTATTTTATCTCATTTCTTTTTCCTTTTGCTCCATGTGCTTATTTTACATGCTCAACACAAAACAAACAAAGAGGAACACAAAAATAGAGGAATTGATGTGAAACAACGGGATAAGAACATGTGACGCTGATGGGAATATATGTATATTTGTACACTTATCATACTGCCACAGTTGAACTTTTGCTTATCCTCAAGCAAAGGAAATATATAAATAAAAATAGATAAGTGCAAAGTTTTCAATCTCAAAATAGTTTGGAGTCCCTTTGGTGCACGGGAAAACACAATGTTGAGTGCTACGAATTGTTTTTACAGAAAAATAGGTGTGTCCCGGCCAGTCTAACCTTATTCACTAACCTCTCCCCTACTCTCTCTGGCTGGGGGTAGTAGCTTCAATGAGGTAGCCTTTTCCTTTGGTAGTTCATCAAGTGAACATTTGTGATGGCAAAGATCCGAATACTCAAAGACGGCTTTCGCGCTTAAAAGGTGATAGCTCCCTAATGGATCTGACTTTCCAGTTTTGCCAGTGACTCTCTAATTCTTTTCACTGATTTTTTTCTTATGGAAATAGCGTAGACTAGTGGTTGCAAACTAGCCAGAGTTCAAACTTAAGTAGACAAGTGAAAATATAGTCAGAGTTTGTGTTCAAAATTTTATGTGTTTGGTAAAGGCAAAATTATAGAACATACTTTTGAAAAAAATTAGCCTTTAACACTAATGTTTGACCTAGACACAAAAGAGGGCTCCTATTAATTTGCTCATAGATTATCCTAAATCAGCACTTATCATAGACCATATATTTTCCGATAATTAATCCCCCCCACCACCCCGCACTTAAATTTTGTATTGTCCCCAATACACACAATATATGCGCTAGAAAGTATAGGACATGTTAACACAAGATGGGAGAGAAAGGGTGAACTTAGCTTAGTGTGCATCGTTGTAAATGAGGGCATATTTTTTTTGTAAAACCTACTCAAACTAGTTGGGAGTCAACATGGGATTAAGTTTGATTCAAAAGTAGATAATGACTCCTATTCAAACTAGAGTTCAAATCCTACACTAATTAAGATTAGAGATAGGGGGATGTAGAGAAAAGGTTGGTTAGAGATATATGTTCTATTTTGGTTTGAGATAGATGTTCGAGTTCTATTCATATTAGAATAGAACTTATCTCTAGAGGGCTATAAATAGGGCCTAGTCTATTCAAATTTTATCAAGGAGATGTTAAGAGGAAAATCTAGGGTTCTGAGTCTGGAGAGGAAAAAGATTATAGGGTTTCTTCATGGGAGATGAAGAGCTTGGTGATTGTTCAAACCATCGGTTACTCATATAGTGGATTTATTGTTCCTTGCCCTCATGGAGACGTAGACATCCATTCCGAACTTCACATAAATCTCTTAATGTTTGTTATTGTGAGTTTTCTCTATCTTGCCCTATAATTTTGGATGTGTGTTTTTTTTGGAGATTATTGTTCACAGGTTGTTAGAGCACCGAATTTGTGTGTGGTTGGCACTTTCATGGAGGGTGAATTATAGCAATTTACGCCAACAATTGGTATAAGAGCTACAGGTTTATAGCTTAGCATAATTTCTACACACAAGGTGTACGACGAGTTCTTGAAGGATGTCTTCGACCGGTAATGCAAAGGTGGGGAGGTATGAGATCAAAAGGTTCAATGGGACGAACGGTTTCTCCTATTGGAAGATGCAGATGAAGAACTTGCTGATTTAACAAAAGTTTCATAAGGCTCTCTTGGGGAAGAAGAAGTCAGAGGATATGAGTATTGAAGATTGGGATGATCTTGATATGGAGACATGTGTTGCCATTATGGTATGCTTGGATAGGGATGTCGCCTTCTTGGTGAACGACGAGGAGATGACGGCTTGCGTGTTGTTGAAGTTGGAGGCCAATTTCATAACCAAGACATTGACGAATCACATCTATTTGAAGACCAAGTTGTACAGTTGCAAGATGGAGGAAGGTACTTCTCTCTGGGACCACATAAACAAGTTTGAGAGGATAATTTCAAGCTTGAAGGATGTGGATGTCAAGGTAGATGATGAAGATCAAGCTATTCTATTGCTACTTTCTTTGTCGCATTCATTTGAAAATTTGGTACAGACTTTGATTCTTGTAGGTGACACTCTCTCCATGGATTAAATCAGAATATCACTATTATCAGATGATCTTAGGAAGATGGCTACAGGTGGAAGACTTGACAAGGAGCAGACATAAGGGTTGGTTATCAGAGGAAGGTCAGAAGAAAGAGGAAAAGGGCAGAAAGGCAAGTCAAGATCAAAATCAAGACCAATTGCAAATGTGATTTGCTACAATTGTAGAGAACTTGGGCATTACTAGGCGGACTATTCCAACTAGAAAGTAAATTGGAAGAAGAACAACAACAAGGGGAAACAAGACAAGCAAGAAGCAAGTTTTGCTTCAAATGGAGACACTGAAGAATGCTACAGTGTGAGTCAAGATGGAGAAATATCAGGGAAGTAGATTCTAGATTCTAGTTACTCCTACTACATGTGTTCGAATAGGAGATGGTTTTCTACATTTGAGAGCATAGATTGTGGAATTGTTTTGATGAGCAATGATCTTGCGTGTAAGACAGTTGGGCTTGGTTCAATCAGGATCAAGTTGCATGATGGGATTATCAGAACTTTGACAGATGTAATGTTGCAGACTTGGGGAAGAATCTTATTTCTCTTAGAGTTTTGTATTCTGATGGTTGCAAGATTGTTGCCCATAAGGGAATTATGAAGGTCGCTTGTGGTTCTATCGTCGTGATTAAAGGTGTTTGTCATGAAAATTTATATGCTTTGTTGGGAAAAACAATCACAGATAATGCAACAGTTGGGATCTCTGGAAGCAAAAGCACATCAGATTGCACTAAAATTTGGCATTTGCGCCTTGGGCATATGTTGGAAAAGTGTCTAACTTTGCTTGGAAAGGAAGGCTTCTTGAAGAATTTGAAGAAACCTTGCATGGAGTTTTGCGAGAATTGTGTGTATGGAAAGGCACACTAAGTGAAGTTCGCTACATGCAAACATAGGAGCAGGGGAGTACTGGACTATGTGCATATAGATGTATGGGGACCGGCGAAGATTGCTTCAAAGGGAGGTTTGAGATACTTTGTCTCATTTGTTGACAATTATTCTAGATATGCTTGAGTATATTTTTTTCAAGCATAAGAATGAAATATTTGAGACATTCAAGCGATGGAGAGTAAAGATGGTTGAAAACAGTACTATGTGGAAGATGAAGATAGTGAGGTCAGATAATGACACATAGTACACTGAGGGTGCCTTCATAGTGTTCTGTCATCAGGAGGGTATTGTTCAACACTAGACAATCAGAGACACAGCACATCAGAATGGGGTCACAGAGAGACCAAACCGTACACTACCTGAGAGAGCTAGATGTATGCGATCCTGATGCAGGAGAGCCCGAGTCAGACAATGCCGAGCTGTCTGATTGCACCATAAGAGCTTTTGCATACCAGGACTTGGCGGACCGAAGTAAAGGCGGGAGGTGATCGAGCCAAGTCCGGAATTGGGGAGAACTTTGGACACGTTTTGGTATTTTGGCCATAACTTTGGCTACCGATATCGGATTCGCACGCTCAACCCCAATTCGGAAAACTCGTCTCGACGCGCACGCGGGGTCCATCTAGCTTTGCTCGATGGACCCTTTCTTCAACCTCAAATTCCACTATTTTTCCCGTCGTTTCTTCGCTTCTCGGTGTTTTTTTTTTTCATTTTTGGCAATACTTCGTATGTCAATTTAGGATAGGATATGAATCCGATTTGAACTAAGATTTTTAGGAGTTATCTGTTTTGTTTAGTTATTTTAGAATTAGATAAGTTTTTCTATTGGACCAAAATTTGCCGATTTGGGCAAATTTGGATAAGAAGATAGAATTTCAAGGTTATCTAGGTTAGTTTTTTTTAGCTATTTAAACCGGGCTTGTGGGTTGAATTGTATTCATTGATTATTGAGTTGTTTTCTTTTTAAAGTTTCAGAGACTTTTCTTCTTTGTTTGTCCTCCCTTTTTCTTGCTCTTCTATCAATCCCCCTGTTTACCACCGCCTGCAGGTCAATCACTACCCTGCCCAGCGTCAGATCCAATTCTAGTTTGGGCAGAGAAGGATAGGTAAAGAGAGTTGCAGCAGCTTGCTACTTAGTGAACATGGCTCCATATTCTACTTTGGATGGAGATACACCTTATCGGAGGTGGTCATGGGAACATGCAGATTATGATGAGTTGAGAATTTTCGGTTGCACA
Organism: Dioscorea zingiberensis; assembly: GCA_026586065.1. Classification (NCBI taxonomy): domain Eukaryota; kingdom Viridiplantae; phylum Streptophyta; class Magnoliopsida; order Dioscoreales; family Dioscoreaceae; genus Dioscorea; species Dioscorea zingiberensis. Next base: position 35,699,989 of record CM048818.1, read on the forward strand.
ACTTATTATCATGTCAAAGAGAATAAGCTTGATCCAAGTGCCAAGAAGGCAATCTTCTTGGGATATGCAAAGGGTGTGAAAGGCTATCGCCTATGATGCTTGGAAGATTCAAAGTTTGTGATTGGCAGAGATGAGAACTTTGTACTAGCTTTGTCGAAAGCTATGATGCCTACTGATGGTGGTGGTGATGAGTTGACTATAATTACTCAAGTGGTGAAGATTGGTGGACCTGAACACCAACAAGGTCCATGTCATGTTCAAGAGGAAGCTCAAAGAGATACTCAAGTTAAGAAATATGATGATCTAGAACATGAGGAAGTTCGAGAAGACAGTAGACAGGCACTTCAGCAGCAGCAGTAAGAGTCTTTGTCTACCACTTGGCCCAAGAGGCAGATTAAACTAGTTCAGAAGTTTGGATTCGACGAATCTCTGAAATACTATGGGTAGGTAAATTTGGTTGACTATGCACTCTCAAGTGAGGATGACGAGCCGGTCACCTTCAAGCAAGCTATTCGAGATAGAGACAGTGAGAGATGATTGGTTGCAATGGAGGAGGAGATGGAGTCTCTTTAAAAGAACCAAACATAGGAAGTTGTCCCATTGTCATTGGGGAAGCATGCTATAGGTTGTAAGTGGGTGTACAAGAAGAAGGAAAGATTGTCTAAGTTAGATGGTACAAGATACAAGGCAAGACTAGTGGCCAAGGGTTTGTTGAGCTTGGTAGCTCATGGTGATCTTGAGCTTGAGCAACTTGATGTGAAGACAGCCTTGTTGCTTGGTCACTTGGATGGAGAAACAGATATATTCACTAAGGTGATACTAAGCAGCAAGTTTAAACATTGCTTGGACTTGCTCAATATTAGCAAGTGCTAATGAAGCGGAATATTGGGGTTGAGGATCGTCTATATAAGAGCGGTGCAGATTTGCTAACTTGCATGCATGGATTGCTCAAAATTGATTGCATCTTGTTCCTTCCACATGTGGATTTCAAATGAGGACCAAGGTGGAGAATTGTAAGTGAGGGCCAATTTTTTTGGTAAAACCTACTCAAACTAGTTGGGAGTCAACAAGGGATTAAGTTTGATTCAAAAGTATATAATAACTCCTATTCAAACTTGGGTTCAAATCCTATTCTAATTAAGATTAGAGATAGGGTTAGTTGTAGAGATAAGGTTGGTTAGAGATATATGTTCCATTTTGGTTTGAGGTAGATGTTGAGTTCTATTTATATTAGAATAGAAGTAATCTCTAGAGGGCTATAGAGAGGACCTAGTCTGTTCAATTGTTATCAATGAGATGTTGAGAGGAAAATCTAGGGTTCTGAGTCGAGAGAAGAGAAAGATTATAGGGTTTTTTCTTGGGAGACGACGAGCTTGAGGATTGTTCAAGCCATCAGTATTTACTCATATAGTGGATTCTCTGTTCCCCGCCCCCGTGGAGATGTAAGCATCTTTTCCGAACTCCATGTAAATCACTTGGTATTTGTGATTGTGAGTTTTCTATATCTTTCCCTATATTTTTGCAAGTGTGGTTTTTGGAGATTATTGTTTACAGGTTTTGAGAGCATCGGATTTGTGTGTGATTGGCGGTTCCGAGGAGGGTGAATTATAGCAATTTACCCCAACAATCGTGATGTGTCGATCCTTCTGTTGTGTTTCCTGTCAAGTGTGAATTTTTAACTTTTCTTGACTATTTAAAGGTACAAAAAGTGAAACTTTATAGCATATAGAAAGACTAAACCCTTTTATGAACAGACTGACTCAAAGAAAAATAAAATACAAAAGTGGAAAGAAATAATTAAAGATAAAGATGAGGCTCATATGTTGCAGTCCTCCTCCTTGGTGCTATTAAAGTCGTCACCAGAATCCTCCCCATCTGTGTCCTCTCCAGCAGGAAACTGTCGAGCTGATGGCAGTGGTGGGAGTGGATATACAATACCCTGGCGATCCAAGGACACCTGCATGGTGTGCACCCGCCAGAGAAGGAGGGCTGATAAGTGTTCATTTAAGCATAATTTTATATCATATTCTTATATGTTTGGCATGTAAGTTTAAAGATTTTTTGCCCACCTATACTTAAAATGTATTCATTCTGATCAACACGGCATAATACAAGAACCCAGGAGGAAAGAATGCATTTTGAGAGAAACCGGGACCCCAAAGCAAGCAGAAGGGCCCATACGGGCTGATATACGGCCGTATACTGGCACCTGAAGGGAATACGGGCCAGTATACGGCCCGTATGATAGATCGCATGGTGATAGCTGGCCCGTATATGGGCCGATATACGCCCATATACAGGCCCGTATGGAGGTGGTTGGCCCGTATACTGGCTATACGCCCGTATGCGGGCCCGTACGTCATAAATTTCAGCAAATCTGCATATCTAGAAGGTGGCAAATTGATAAAACTCACCCCTAAAACCCTAGAGGTATAAAAGCCGATTAATGAGGGTTTAGAGGGAGAGGGCAGCTTGGGGGGAAAGACGCTAATCTTGGGGAAAGCTTGGAGATCCTCATCTTGAAGCTAATGGAGCAGGAGGATGGGAAACCATTGGAAGAAGATCAAGGAAGCCATCAACAGTACATTCATTAGTGTATTCATTATGATATCCTTGTTTGCTTTTATCTTTATGTTGGATTGTTGCCCCCCTTTTATGGAGGGCTAATCTTGTAGATGCTTGGATGATTTATGAACCCTTGGGCATGTTTTAATTAATGTTATCTCTCTATCTTTGATTGTTTGGTTGAATTTCATTGAGTCTATTGGATGTTTTAATGTATGTTAATCTCTCTACGTTGCGAGAGGCCGGAAGAATTTTCGTAGTCCATATAGGAGAAGAAGCGACCGCCTCCCCGTGTGTAGACCATCTCCAATAGAGGGGATTGTGAATATACCGGGAACCCGAGTACTAAGGAGAGCGAGTCCTGTAGATGTATTATTTCTATAATCCCTCCAAGAATTAGGCTCACTAGAACATCATCGGTAAGAGAACTAGGATTAGTAATTCGCCTCCAGAGTGGGAGTGAAAGCACCATAGGAATCCTTGGCCAAGAATCAACCAAAAGTCTCTAAGAAGTCCAAGGGGGATTCAATTGTCCGAGCATCCCCCCTTTTATGATTGTTTAACCCCAAGATCAACTCGTCCCTTGTGTCGTGTCTTCAATTGATTAGTTTAAAATTAACAAAATCAACAACCTTTGGATAGACTAGATAGTAGACAAATAGTGGGTACTAGTACTCCCATCTCCCTGAGGATCGATAACCCGACTTTCAAGTCCACTCTATTACTTGTTATGACCCGTACACTTGCGGTTGTATTTCATCAAGTTTTTGGCGTTGTTGCCGGAGAGAATTGGATTACTAGGAAAGCTAGGAATTTACTACTTTAGTCATTTTCTTTTTTTTATTTCTTTACTTTCTTTCTTTGTTTTTTTTCTCATTTTATTGAAATCATGGATACTAATCTTTACTCTTTGGACATCTTGCGAGGTATCGATTGCATGACCCGCAAGAACCCTAAATGATTATTTGAAGTTGATAGTGAAACTGAGAGAACCTTGCACCTGGGACTAAGAGAAATTGAAGGAACACTTTTGGGATCCTCTTCGGAGTCTGAAAATTTCACTCCTACCGAAGTCATTGATCAAGGGAAGTACAAATTATGGCCGAGAGAAGACAAACATTGGCCAAATATGAGAGGTCTCATTATACTGGGGAGGAGTTCAGTTTTCACCCTCCCAATGTCAATATGAACAATTTTGAGATCAAAGCAAGCACAATGAACATGATTTAGAACACAGCTCAATTTGATGGGAGGCTTGATGAAGATCCCCATGCACATTTAGCAAAATTTATTCAGATTTGCAACATGTTTAAGATCAATGGGGCATCTGATGATGCAATTCGATTTAGACTTTTTCCATTCAGTTTGAGAGAAGGTGCATACAGGTGGCTTACTTTATTACCCGCTGGTTCCATCCGTACTTGGGCAGAGATGTTAGACAAATTCTTGGGCCTCTACTTTCCACCAAGCAAGGCCGCAAAGCTAAGGTTGGACATCTCCGCCTTTAAACAAGGCCCCCTGAATCGTTCTTTGAAGCATATGAGAGATACAAAGATTTGCTCCGGCGCTATCCACAATATGGTCTAGACTCATGCGCCAAGGTGAGAACATTCTACAATGGGTTGGACAACTCGACTAGACAATAGTTGGATGCCTCCGCCGGCGGGTCATTGGGAAACAAATACCAGGAGGATGCCGAACAAATTTTTGAAGACATGGCTAGTAACGAAGCCCATTGGTCTACAAGAGATAAGCAACTTAAAAAAAGGTTGGGTCCGTGGATGAAGCTATAATTTCTGATCTAATTCTTGGTGAAAAGTTAGATATGTTGACAAGGAAAATTGAGCTATTGACAACCGGTAGTAGCTCGAGGTCGGCCATGGTCATGTATTGCAATACTTGTGGGGGAGGGCATGAAGCATCAAATTGTCCCATAGAAAGCTCTGAAATAATTCCCATGGAGCAAGTACAGTATATGGGGAATGCTCCAAAGCAATCGGATGGTCAATATCGACCATATGCTCGTAAATGGACCCATCCGGCTTTGTCTTATGGAAATCCACAAGCGGGACAATACCCTCCAGGCTTTCAACACCCTCCAAAACCTCAAGAGAAGAAGTTTAACTTGGAGGAGATAATCATGAAGTATATGCAAAACAATGACCCTACAATTTGGAATCGACAAGCCACAGTCCACAACTTGGAGAATCAAATTGGGCAAATGGCAAAATCTCTAGCCGAGAGACCCTAGGGTAGTTTGCCGGGAAACAAGGAGGAGAACCCTCAGGGAGAACAATGTAAGGCCATCACTTTGAGACGTGGAAAGGAGGTGGAACTCCCAGTCCCAAAGCCTTAAGTAAACACCCCCATAGAGATTGAGGATTCCGAACCTGCTGTTAACTCCGAAGAAGTGAAGAAGGGCAAGGAGAAACCCTTGGAGACATCACCTGTTCCTCCATACCAACCTCAGGTCCATTACCCGACAAGGTTGAATAAAGACAAGGAGGATGCCCAATTGATGAAGTTTAAGGGTATGTTGAAGCAACTACACGTCAATATGCCGTTGGTGGAGGTTTTAGCCCAAATGCTTAAATATGCAAAGCTTATGAAGGATCTACTCTCCAACAAAAAGAAATTGGAAGATGTGGGTGCTGTAACACTCAATGCTCAATGGTCGGCTGTTATCCAATAAGCTATGCTGAACAAGTTGAAGGATCCGGGTAGCTTTGTAGTCCCTTGCATTCTTGGAGATGGGGTCACAAAGAAGGCATTGGCGGATTATGAGACAAGTATCAATGTGATGCCTTATAAATTGTACATGAAGCTCGTCCTAGAAGAGCTTAAGTTCATGGGAATGACATTACAGTTGGCCGACCGATCTGTGAGAAGGCCAAACGGACTAGCTGAAGATGTGCTTGTTCAGATTAACAAATTTGTTTTCCAAGCCGATTTTGTGTTTTTAGATGGTTATGATGAGGTCAACGTGCCTATCATTCTTGGGCGACCTTTCCTCGCCACCGCTCAAGCCCTAAAAGATCATGCACAAGGTAAGCTTGCTTAGAGGGTGGGAAATCAAGAGGTCGTATTTCAATGGCCCGACGCAATGCGGCACTCAATGGCCCAAGATGACACCTCATATTGCTTTGAGAAGGTGGATGAAATCACCTCCGAGTGTATAGAAGATTTATTAATGGTGGATCCACTATACCCCTATTTAGGGGAACAAGAGAGACACTCGGAAGAAGTGCAAGAGAATTCCACTCCATCAATGCTAGAAACAGTGAAAGTCAAGAAAAAGAAGCAAAAATTTATTTCACCTACAATATGCTGGAAGAGAGTGCAAGAAAAGGGGGTAAGCATGAAACCATTAGCTCCGAGTACTTCCAAGGGAATCCCGGGTATGGAGGATAATAATAGATCAATTTATGCCAACTTGGGAACGTTTTTATTCTGACAATGCTTCAAAGGAGGAGCCAATGAAAGCTTCAAGGTATTTGAACCCCCATGAGGTAAGGTGAAAGTACGTCAAGCTAGTGACGTTAAACAAGCGCTTCTTGGGAGGCAACCCAAGTCCTAGAAACTTTCTTTAGTTACAATTTCTTTTGATTCGTTAGGGTGAATGTGTTTGCAATAAATGAATGAGATGTTTCATGTCCGTTTTCATAGTACATTGTACCATCTTGCTGGTTGTCGATCCATTCATTGCCCTAGATTCATAATTGTCATTAGGTAGCATGGAGGATTCGAATGGTGTCCTGGATTGGCTGCATAAGCCAAACCCAGGCCCATACGGGGTGTTATACGGCCGTATAGACGCTCCAGTGGGGAATACAGGATGTTATACGGCCCGTATATAGGGCCATATGACCCGTCCAACAATATATATTGCTGATATACGGCCCGTATACAGGCCCATATACAGCAGTGTTTGGGGCGCTATAAAGGGCGATTCTTTCATTCCTTTTTCAAACACTAGCCGACCCCACTCTCCTCCACATCGATTCGAGTCCTCTCTTCACCAACGCAGCCTATACTCTTGATTTGGGCACTCATTCTCTCTAGGTATGATCTCCAATGCTTTGATTTGTCAATTTTATACATCATCATCACCTTTAGAACCCTAGGGATTGGATGAATGAATGTTGAATGAATTTGAGATGATTATATGCCTTCTTGTGTCAATTTCTATGTGACTGTGTTGATTTAGGGCATGTTTAGAGTTTAGGAAGAGAAATGGGGATAAATGGCATGTAAACGGGGTTGTATATACCGTTGGGGGTCGGCACCGCAGCCCCCAGGCACCCCCTCAGATGTACCCATACGGGCTGATATACGGCCCGTATGGTACCCCCGTATGACTCCTAGAAGGGGTCATACGGGCTGTATACCTGCCCATATGGATGCCCGTATAGAGTCATCTAGGGTCGTAGTGCACAATTTTTGTTTGTTTAATCTTTTCAATACTCCTATTTGCACTAACACCCCTTTCAATTGTTTTGTAGACATACCGAGGAAGGTAATAGAATCCAAGAGGCGAAGGACTGAGGAAGGCTCTTCCACCATACCGCAGTTTGAAGAGGAGCGGTTCTTCCAGCGCTACCAAAGGCTGGCCGCCAACCCTATGAGCTAACGCGATATATCGATTGGGGAGTAGCCACGGAGCTTGGGATCGCAGACCGTGTACAGAACATGTTCACGGATGGTGGATGGGACAAGGTGTTCTCCATCAACCATGAGACCTTCCGCGAGGCGATGCTGGAGGTACTGAGCACATTTGAGACTGACCGGAGTGCCATAAAGGAGCGCTCCCTCACAGCGATCTTGTTTCAGCTCTTCGGGGAGAAGAAGACCATGAGCTACATCCGCTTCTCGATGCTCATGGGATTCTACAACAAGAACGCTTTCCACACTCACCTCCTCCTCACTTCTTTCCCTAAGGATATCATCACATCGACGTGCTACTGGCTCTAGCTCGGGGGACGCGCCATGGGAACCAAAATTCATCCTGCATGTTTGATCCAGTCCACCGCTTCATCCATGCCCTGGTTAGCCGGTCCATCGCGTGGCGAGATGACAACACCGGAAAGGTCACCATCAGCGACCTTTTCATTCTCTAAAGCACATTTGAGCGGGTACCTATCCATTAAGGATATGTACTCGCCGACTACTTGATGCATCAGGGGACCCACACCCGGTTGAAGACCATTACTGCTGGACCCTACATTACCGGCCTCATCATTGGTATGGGCCATGAGGAGAAGACATGGAGAGACTGCAACTCATGACCGGCTTGGGGATGAGCACTTTGTGCCAGATGGGGCTCGTCAAGCACTCCGGGAGCCGCTACACACTGGTTGGCCAGAGCGCCGACAGTTTTGAGGATGACGAGTCCGACTCAGAGGACTTCCACATCCCATCTCCCGCAGGCGAGCTCCTATCTTCAGCGAGCAGGAGCCGATTCTAGCTGCTGAAGGAGCAGATCTCAGACATTCGTGCCACCCTGGATACGATCTTCACGGAGCAACGCCGCTTGGGTGACTAGTTCACGGAGCTGTCTCTCTTCATCTGGGGGCATCCAGCATTCGCTCAACCTTCAGCTCAGGGACCCCCCAGAGCAGCACCCGAGGCACCAGCAGATGACTCGGCAGCCTGAGGACTTGGATATTTCTTTTTATTGTATTGATGAGACTTTATTTTCTTGCGCAATTTTTATATTTCTTTTTGTTTGTTGGACTTATGATCTTATTTTCTTGCACCTTGTATGGCTAGCAAGGGCATCGCCCTACTACACTTATCCTTGTTTATTTTCTATGGACTCCTTTGATTTCCCATTCTTTTTTATGGAGTTATGATGATCTTCCCCTTGATTTGCAGAGATGGAACTTGTATCAACATTCCCCGATAGCCGCCAAGCACCAACTTCATGGAAACTGATTGGTGCACCAAATTAACCTCGGAAGTTTTAGTTCACCTTTCTCCATGCATATTTAATTTTGGACTTATTGCGTACATTGAGGACAATGTACAATTTTAAGTGTGGAGATGGGTAGCTACCTATCCTTTTTCTTTGTACATCCATAGCAAAACCTTAAGTGTGGATATAGGTAGCTATTAGTGAAATTCATTGCAAATTTTTAAAATTTTTCATGACTAGCATGCCTCGACAAAGGCCTTAAGGAAACATGTTGGCACACGCTATTTCTTGGGCACCACCTTGGCGCATAATTTTGCTAAACTCTCTTATGAAACACCATGGGCATTTAAAGAACATCTCTGTGACACTTATGATCTTTAGAGATAATAGATAACCCATTGCCATGTTCTTTGTACTTTAATAGCTAACACATTTTTTTTTTCAATGGCTCCAAGAGATCTCGTGCACTAATTCAATTCATTAAACCCTCATAATATGACCTAGTAGACAAGTAGGGAGAGAATAAAATAGTTACACATAATAGCCATGAAGAAATAAAGACAGTGTTCCACTGCTTATTTTAATGAAGTAGTTTGGGGTTCCGGCTCCCTATAAGAGGGTCCCTCAATTCAAAAAATCATTACTTAGCATGAACACAACCATGCAGAGTTGTAAACATCTTAGTAGCTAAGTGCCTCGGTGCCTAATCAGCATGAACACTTTGCGTAGAGGAGGAACAACACTCTACATCGGTCTTTAATACAGGAAAGTCGGATCCATTAGGGATGCCCTACCAAAAAAAAAAAAAAAAACAGAGCGAGAGTTTGTGTCTCCTATTTGTCGACCACTTATCTAATCTTAGGGGATCTCACTGATCATATGTCCTAGAGAACCCTCTAGAGTCCATTGAAGATGTGATTGTCTTGCAAAGTTTGTTTTAGAACATGGCATGTGGAGTGAATAAGCTTTGTCTAGCACTATAATGACATCTTGCATGAGATCTATTTAAGCCCTGGCAGGGAAATGGAATAACAAAGCATATGGGTGGTAAACTTGAAAAGAGTTGCGCCATACATTTCAAGGCCAAGAAAATGAATACTTATATTTTCTTTTGTTGATTCCTTCTCTTTGCTTGGGGACAAGCAAAACTTTAAGTGTGGAGATGTTTGATAGTTGTTCATTTAAGCATAATTTTATATCATATTCTTATATGCTTGGCATGTAATTTTAAAGATTTTTGCCCACCGATACTTAAAATGTATTCATTCCGATCAACAGGGCATAATACAAGGACCCCGGAAGAAAGAAAGCATTTCGAGAGAAACCGGGACCCCAGGCACCCAGAAGGGCCCATACGGGCTGACATATGGCTGTATACTAGCACCTGAAGGGAATACGGGCCAGTATACGGCCCCGTATGATAGATCGCATGGTGATGGCTGGCCCGTATACAGGCTGATATACGCCCATATACGGGCCTGTATGGAGGTGGTTGGCCCGTATAAGGCTGATCTATGCCCGTATGCGGGCCCGTACGTCGTAAATTTAAGCGAATCTACAGATCTAGAAGGGGGCAAATTGGTAAATCTCACCCCTAAAACCCTAGAGGTATAAAAGCCGACTACTAAGGATTAAAAGGGAGAGGGCAGCTTGGGGGAAAGAGGCTAATCTTGGGGAAAGCTTGGAGATCCTCATCTTGAAGCTATTGGAGCAAGAGGAGGGGAAACCATTGGAAGAAGATCAAGGAAGCCATCAACGGTGCATTGTATTCATTATGATTTCCTTGTTTGCTTTTATCTTTATGTTGGATTGTTTCCCCCCTTTTATGGAGGGATAATCTTGTAGATGCTTGGATGATTGATGAACCCTTGGCATGTTTTAATTAATGTTATCTCTCTATCTTTGATTGTTTGGTTGAATTTCATTGAGTCTATTGGATGTTTTAATGTATGTTAATCCCTCTACATTGCAATAGCCCGGAGGGATTTTCGTAGTCCATATGGGGGAAGAAGCGAACGCCTCCCCGTGTGTAGACCATCTCCAATAGAGGGGATTATGAGTATACCGGGAACCCGGGTAGTAAGGAGAATGAGTCCTTTAGATGTATTATTCCCATAATCCCTCCAAGAATTAGGTTCCCTAGAACATCATCGGTAAGGGCACTAGGATTAGTAATTTGCCTCGAGATAGGGAGTGAAAGCACCATAGGAACCCTCGGCTAAGATTCAACCAAAAGTCGAGAAAGAGAGTAGCATTCATCTTTTTAGAAGTCCGAGGGGGATTCAATTGTACGAGCATCCCCCCTTTTATGATTGTTTAACCCCAAGAGCAACTCGATTCCTTTGTGTCGTGTTTTCAATTGATTAGTTCAAAATTAACAAAATCAAACACATTTGGATAGACTAGATGATAGTAGACGAATAGTGGATACTAGTACTTTCATCTCCCTGAGGATCGATAACCCGACTTTCAAGTCCACTCTATTACTTGTTACAACAAGTACACTTGTGGTTGTATTGCATCAAGGGCTTCTCTGTATACTGGGGTCAGTGCTGGTGCTAGTGATGGTGGTGTTACCACGGGAGTTACTTGGGGGGATGGGTGCCTATTGCTCGATGGGGGTTGAGACTGTGTATTGGACCCCCTGAGATATCCGCGTAGAGCGTACCATACCCATCGCCCTCAGCCTTTCGATGGTGACCGTGGTGAAGCTCCCTATGATCGTAATCTGTCTCATCACATGTTGTGACAAGACATCCATGCCTCGGGCCAGTCACGTGACGTATGACCCTGCGAAGATGGCTCATATCATGGTGTGGGTCGCCTGAGGTAAGAGTAGCTCGGCCATGACCCATCCCAAGTGTAGTGGGAAGTCGTCCATCATGCTCTAGTAGTAGTGGAAGTCCCTGGTGCTCACGAACCCGAGCTTTGACCCTGCCCTGTGATGAAATGGCTAAGGATCAGATGTATGTACCTGAGGGGTGGGGAGCGCAGAGTGGACGCCTTGGACAACCGTGGGTCGTATTGCGGATCCGTGCTGTGTCTCTGCCATATGAACTCTTGTTTCTCGTCAGTCTGCCTGTCTATCCTTAGAGCTTGGTATTATGGGGTCGTCATAAACTCTTGATTATAGAGCCCCAAGTGGATGACGAACTCGGTATAGCTCATCTGGAACATAACGCCACCCAACCTGAACTTGATTTGGCCCGGCCGATGCCAAGGGATATGAGTCCTCTGGCAATCTAGAATGTTGAGAGCATCTCCAGCGTTAGTTCCTGATATGTCGTATCTTGAATGTCTAGGAGATGCTCCCTCCTTCCCACATCTAAGTACCTCTGTATGTCGGCGGCGAGGCCTACTATCTCTAGTACACCCCAATCGATGCAGCATGCCTCGCCAAAGCTCAACTGTAGGAGGCAGAAGTGCCTGGCGGTGAACATGGGTATCATAAACGTCTGCTCCTGCTTGGTGGCGGTAGATGGAAGTACCTCGGGTTGGAAGCTCCCCTCTCCCTTTTGTTTCTTCATCCTTGGTTGCTCCTTTTAGGGTTTCTTCAGCGGTATGGTGCTTCTAGGTTGGAGGCTCAGCGGAGGGGAAGAGGCGTGGTCGTGCACAAGGGAGATGACGGAGGGATGCCGACGGAAGTGAAAGGTTGGAGGCGCGGCGCACGGCCGTGTCCGAAGAAGATGTCCGATGAGAGGATTTCTCCATGCGGTCTAGGGTTTTAACGTCCTTTCGACTTGTGCATGGCTGTACGCACAAGCGTGCGCAAGGGGGTGCTAAGTTTTTGTTTCGCCGTCCTTTAGTGCACTGCCGTGCAAATGCGATGCACGATTGTGCGCAATATAGTTTTCTGTGAGAGGGAAAGTCCCAATTGGTGCACGCTCTTTGACATAGCCTTGCCGAAGTGAACTATGGCCATCTCGAAGCTCTAGACTCGTTGCGTTCGTAGCCCCGTGCCACACGTCCGTGCAATTTAGATGCACAATCATGCGCAAGAGAGGCTTTTGTGAGAACGAAAATCTCGAGAGGTGCATACTCTTTGGCACAGCCATGCCAAATACCATTAAGATCGTGCACGTTGGTGTCTTGCTGTAGTGGTCCATTTTCCCCTCGATTTCCCTTGGATCTGTGTGTTAGCGACTCCAGAAGCCAATATTTAGTCATTAAACTCATAGGAATTAACCAATTAACTAGAACATCATCTAATTTGAATATTAACCACAGTTGTATTTCTACTAAGGACTAAAAAGATAATACTACTAGAAAGCTAACCTAACTTGAGTTGCCTTCCAAGAAGCGCTTGTTTAACGTCTTTGGCTTCACTTACCTGTTTAAGCTTAGTGATGCTTAGAAAGATGGAGCCTCTATACTTCCCCATCATGAGGATTATGTCCTGTAAATTATATACATAGTGAAGCGATGATTTCATACTCACTGGGATTAGTCTTTGGTGGTCCCGATTGTGTGGTTCAAGGGGGGAAGAGCATGATTTCTTCTCCTTTTTCTGAATTTCGGCAACCACGCCTTCCTTTTCTCTGCTTGAGTCATCAGTTTTATTTATGCCACTACTCTTTGAATTTTGTCAGTCTTCCAAGAGTGGTACGTCTTTGAACAAGACATCTAGTTGGTCCTTCAGTAGTTCATAATGCATAAATTTAGAAACACAATTATCAGTGTGATCAATTAAATAACAGGTGTCAGCAAACTCCATGGGTTGTCGCATGACATCCTTGAGTTTGAGGACAACTGCTTCTTCTCCGACCCTCAATGTCAGTCGGCCAACTTTGATGTCAAATAGTGCTTACGCGATCTTCAGGAAAGGGCTTCCAAGAATGAGTGGTACCTCCACCTGGTCATCCATGTCCAAGATATAGAAATCCACTCAGAAGATGAACTTGTTAACCTTTACTAGCACGTCCTCCACTGCCCCTCGAGGGTGACGGATTGATCTATCTGCCATCTAGAGTGTCATCTTTGTTTGTTTCGGCTCCCCAATTCCTAACTTTGAAGTACATTATAAGGCATGAGATTTATGCTCGCTTCAATCTCAGCTAGAGCTTGTTAGTCCACCAATCCTCTAATTGTGCAGGGGATTGTGTAACTCCCTGGGTCTTTTTCTTTTCTTGGTAATGCGTTGGTGAAGACAACTGAGCTTTGTTCGTTCAAGGTTGCTAGAGACACTTCCTCCAATTTTCTCTTGTTGGTAAGCAATTTCTTCAAAAACTTCGCATACCGTTGCATCTGTGTAAGTGCTTCCACCAAGGGTACATTAATATGTAATGCCTTGAAAACATCCAAAAATTTTCTGAACTTCTCATCCTGTTGGTCTTTCTTCAACTTGGTTGGATAAGGTAGCTTGGGTTTATACTCGGGCACCATGGGTGCTTCTTTGTCCTTACCCGTGGCTATCTTTTTGGTACCTTCTTTTTCGTCCTTTTAGGGGAGTGTGGAAGGTGTTTCTTCTAATTCCTTGAGCCTCGGTGGTGCTAGCTCTGTTTCGCTTTTGAGAGTGATAGCTTTGATGGAATTTCTTGGGTTTACCTTTGTGTTGCTTGGAAGAGCACCTACTAGTCTTTCTGCTAATGTCTTAACTATATGGGTAACTTGATGTACGAGGTTCTGCAAGGATGCTTGTAGGTTTCTCATTATTTCCTCTTGCATAGCAGCTCGTACTTCATTGTTTTGAATGTACTTTGTAATGAAGCTTTCCAAGTTTGCTCCCTTCTTTCCTGTACTGGCGGTTGATAACCTGAAAGTTCTGGTTGACTCCCTTGGGGTGGATTTATCCTTGGTTGTCCTGAGTTACCTTAGGAGATGTTGGGGTAGCTCATCCATCCAGGGTTGTAGATGAAGTTGTATGGATTTTTCAATAATCTTCCTAGGAAATAAACTTATTCTACTTGTTCGGCCTTTCTTTCCTCAGTCTTACTACCATATCCATTGTACATGAATTCCAGCGTTTATTGTTGGATGTTGATGTAATCTATCCTTTTGCTTAGGGCTTCTACCATGGCTGTCAGCGCTGTAATTGCGTCCATATTCTGGACTCTAGCTACCTTGCTTGGTTGGTCCTTTCAGAGCCGGATTGATACCCATTGGTGGCCATCTCATCCACTAGTTCCTTGGCTGCTTCAGGATACTTGCTTCAAAGGGAGCCGCCTGCGGCTACGTCCAACATTTGTTTAGTGGCTACATTCCATTCATTGTAGAAGGTTTGGACTTGCATCCACTCTTGTATTCCATACTAGGGACACTTTCTGAGTATGTCCTTGTATCTCTCCCATGTGTCATATAATGTTTTCATCTCCAACTGCTTGAAGGAAGAGATATCGTTCCGTAGCTTTGTTATTTTGGCCGGTGGGAAATATTTCATTAAGAACTTCTCATCGAACTGCGCCCATGTTGTGAAGGAACCATTGGGTAAGGAGGTTAGCGACAGTTTTGCTCTGAATCTGACTGAGAAAGGAAACAACTTGAGGCATACGGTGTCTGAGGATACTCCATTTATCACGTTGTGTCATTGATTACCAGGAAACTCACTAAGTGTGTGTATGGGTCCTCATCTTGGAACCCATCAAACTGGCATGATTGATTAACCTTCTGGATGATATGTAGCTTCAGTTCAGAGTTGTGCTCGTTGACCGGTGGTGGAATGACGCTGGAACAAATGTCGTCCATGTTCGACCTCAAGAAATCCGATATGGATCGGGTTGGTATCGACATCGGTCTTTGTTGATTGACTTTTGTACTGGACTCTGTTGTTGCAGTCTTCTTGAGTAGGTCCTCTCGAATTTGACGGCGAATGTTGCGATCAAAATCAGCACTAGGTACTTCCACTAGTCATTGATTCCTGCTTCTGGTTATGCACTGGTACCTTCAGATAAAGAAATAGAAATCAAACCCGAAAGTAATATATATATATATATATATATATATATATATATATATATATATATATATATATATATTATTATTATTATTAGGAAACTAGACTATCTAACTAGAATAACAAATTCTATTGTTCCTAGCTTTGCTAGTCCCCTAGTAACGGCGCCAAAAACTTGATGCACGCATAGGTGTGCAAAAACTACCCACAAGTGTATGGGGTCGATCAAATAATACAGTACCTAAAGGTAGGGTTTCGAATCCACAGGGACTGGAATACTAGTACTAACTAATCTTGCTATTTAGTGTGAAACTATGGAAGTGATTGTGTTGGTTGATTATCTTAAGGAAACTAACAAGAAAATTTGGCAGACATGTGATCAATCAGAGATGAGCGTGGAACCTCGGATCTCAAGCCCACAAGATTTCTTTATTAATAACTGAATTTTTAATATTGGTTATCCATTGATAAATTCTTTGGAGTTTGACAATTGCGCCATCTAGATGCCACATATGATCTCTCGGGATGCAGATCAAACTTGTTACCTATGCTAACCTAACTAGGAGATATATGGATCTATGCATAAAAGAGACATGCAAGTCAAAACCCTAAGCACAATTGTATCTTGCTAGAATATAACAAGGTAAATGACCATGACTCATGCAAAGTATAATCACATAAATCAAGCATAGACTTCACAAGAATCATCAATAAAAGAAAAGCAATAAATAAAAGAACTCAATTAATAAATCATCCTAGGGTTCATGTGTCCAAGGTACCACCAAAGTGGTTTAGCCTCTCATGCTAATGGAAACATAAACAAAGATATTGGAAAATGACATAATTGAAAACATGGGGACTCCCTTGTTCGATATCTTCTTTGGCCTTAATATTCTCTAAAGCCCAAACGACGCACCGAACACCTGCCGAAGATTGCTTTCCAAAAGTCCTCGAATTCTATGCGTTCGAAGGGTTTATATAGAACTTTATCCGATTTGGCACAGTCGAGAGCATCTAACGCAAGCCCGTGCCAACTCCCGCAGCTCAATCTTTATGTGTTTTGAATTCATTGAGTTGCACGGTCATGCCAAACTATACTTAGGTTGTGCGCACCTCTGTAAAGGGCTCTTTTAGCTCGTTTCGCCTTGTTTCGTCCTGTTTCTTGTTATTTTTGCTCCAGGTACCTATTTTACCTACTCGATCACAAAACAAACCAAGAGGAGCACAAAATAGAGGAATTGATGCAAAACAGCGGGGTAAGTGGTTGTGAATGTGATGGAAATATATGCATATTTGTACACTTATCACTTGTCTACTAAATTGGATTTTAAGGGTTAGAGGCTTGACCTAGTGCCACGAAGCTTCTTGGAGCCATTGAAAGTGATGCTTAGCAATTAAAGTCAGCAGAACATGGTAATGGGTTATCTATTATTACTAGAGATTTTTAAATTCTCAAAGACGTTCTCTAGGGAAATTTGCAAAAAATAAAAAATAAAAAAATAAAAAAAATTGGTGGATGGTGAACTTTGGATAAAGTAAATCAAGACATTTCCTTATATCACCTTCATCGGTGTATGTTAGATATGCTCTTTCATATAATGATTTGCAATGAATTTCAACAAATCTACTTGTTAGCAACCTATCTCGACACTCAAAGATTTGCAATCAATAGGTCGCTACCCATCTCTACATTTAAAAATGTATATTGTCCTCAATGTACTCAATAAATCTCAATAATGTATGCATAATAAAAAGAGCATGGAGAAAGGTGAACTAAAACTTCCCCGATTAAATGATGTGTCTCTTGGTTTCCATGTCTCGATCGTGTGTGCGTATAACTGGGGGGGGGGGGGGGGAATTTTTCTGACAACAAGGATCATCATAGCTCCAAAATATCACAAGTCAATAGAAGCCACAAAAGAGAAAAATAAAGGAGAGTTTAGCATGGATAGCCCCTTTCTAATTGATACACAAAAGATGAAAACATAAAATACATAACCAACTAAGCAACAGAATAAGATGATAGTCGTTAATCCTCTGGATGTGGCTGCTCATCAGCTGGTGAAATGGGTGATGTTTCAGTGGGTGCTGGTGGTGCAGATGAAGACAGTGGTGGCCCTTGGAGGTTGCCAGCGAGCTCTGTGAGCTGAGCTCTGATTTGGCACTGCTCCTCTGGAATGGTGATCTGCACGGTGTGTACCTCGGCAACCTGCTCCTCTAATCGCACAAGGCGGCTCCTGTTGGGGGTCGATGGTGTGGGGTCTACTACTGGTGGTGACGGAGAGTCCTCGGATCCGGAGTCTGGTGTATCAAAACTCTCCTCCTCAATGCCAACGAGGGCGTACCGTCTGCCAGAGTGGCTAACTAGTCCCATTTAGACGAGGGTGCTCATCCCGGGGGTGTAATGAGGTGCATCCGGTGCACACCCTCTGTCGGCTACTCTACTCCCATCCCAATGATCAGCCGGGTGATGTAGGGTCCCACGCTGATGGCATGGAAACGGGGGCTCTGTCCTTAGTGTGGTATGTAATCAGCGAGAACATACCTTAGGTGGATAGGGACCCGCTCCAGAATGCTGTATAGGAGGAAGCGGTCGGTGATGGTGACGACTCCGGTATTGTTCTCCCTCTTGGTGACCGACCTGCTGATCAAAGCGTGAATGTACTAATGTACCGGGTCAGTCATCAATGACGCGTTCATGTTGTTGTCTCACTTGCCAAGATGTAGCAAATACCTGGTGGACTTGATGATATTCTCGGGGAAGGCGGTGAGTAGCTCGCCGTACTACGGGTGTAGATGAAATCTCTGTCGTAGAAGCCAGTTTACTGAACGAACTGAGTATAGCTCATACGTGGGGGCTCACCGTACGGTAGGAAGGTGATGACGCTAAAACACTGCTCATTGACAGCATTGTGGTTCGCCTCAACGGTAATGAGTACCTCCATAGTGTGCTCTTGGAACACCTCATGGTCCATAGAGAAGACCCGGTCGCATCCGCCCTCTGAGAACAGCTCTCGCACTCTGTCGGCAATATTGAGCTGTTCTAGGACCTCCCAATAACAATCCTATGCGGCCGAATAGAAATGCTACTAAGCGTGTGTACCGGACGCAAAAACGCTCCTCAGTAAACTGGAGTTCTCTCGTGGAAGGCTTTGCTTTTGTTTTGCGCCTCTTTGGTGTATGCTCTGTATTCTTGGTCCTAGTCATGCCTGTTGGTAAGTGTTTAATTGACTATATTTTTATATCATATTTGTATGCACTTTGCATGCTAATTGATGAAAATATAGCCCATTGGTATTTAATTAGTTAAACTTTTGATAAACAGAGCATCAAGAAGACAATTCTGGAGAAAGAAGACTTTTGGAGAAGTTTTAAACGCAAAAATATCAATTCAAGGTGCCACAAAGGACCTACAAATGCTCCCATACATTATGAAAAGTTTCCCGAAGATTTGGAGTCAAAAACAAGGATTTTCTAACAGTCTAAAGAAGCAAACAAAATAGTCAGCTACAGTATTTTTAGGTTTTCTTGTAGCTACAGTGTTTTTACATATGGACGACCTCATATATGACCTCGTTGGCTATATGAACGATACCATTGCTGACCTTGTATGCTACAGTGATGGACCCGTCTACAATGCCAGCTACAATATTTTTAGCCCCCATCTAAGAGACCGTCTTGGCTTTTTTAAGGACTGTTTGGACCTGATTCTCACCTAATTTTCACACAAGTTGGTCCTTCTCAAACCAAAAATATAGGAGGTCATTTTTAGAGTTTGGAAACCCTATAAGTACCAAGGTTTAGGGTTTTGGGAAACCATCTCTTGGCCTTTGACCACCTTTTTGGCTGTCTTGGAGATCTTGGAGCTCATTCATGGCTAGGATTTGGAAGGATGCTCTTTGGAGATAGCAAAGGCATTGAAGGTAGTTCATTACTGCAGATTCACACGCACCTCAAAAGTATAGGACAAATTGGAGGGAGGTTTATTTGTATTTATCTTGATGTTTTCTTCTTCTGTTGTTATGGATTTGTGTTCTTCTTTCATGGAGACTAATATTCTAGTATTTAGGCATTGATAAACTCTTGGTATAGTTTAACTGTGATATTGGATGTTAATGGTATTTAGTTGCTTATCTTTGATTTGAGATCTATTGAGTGTTATGTCATTCATTGAATGCTTATGTTGCGACAGCCCTAGTATTCAATAGGTTTATATGAGGGAAGAAGCGAACACCTCCTCATATTAGAACTACCTTAATAGAAGGGATTGTGAGCGCACCGGGAACTTGGGCATTAAAGAGAGCAACTCTTTCATATGTATTATTCCCACAATCTTTCCAAGAAATAAATTCCCTAGAGCCCCACTCAATGTTAGTAATTCGGCCACGATATGGGGAGTAAAAGCGATATAGGAATCCTTGGTCCATTCGATTACAACTGTTGACTTTAATATCCCTTATCTATCTTTAGGAAAAACTCGAGGGGGATTCATTGCCCGAATACCTCCATCATATAATTGATTTACCCCAAGATTCAATCGCATCATTAGTGAAATCCAAATATTAGGTTTTCTTAGGTTCAGTAATTAGATCAAGACTTCATCACTCTTTGTTAGACTATATAATAGACAGACAGTTAGTACTATTACTTCTCGGTCCTTGTGGGTTCGACATCCGACTTATTAGTCCACTTTATTAATTTACACGACCAGTGCACTTGCAGTATTAAGCATGAGCATTTTGCTTCATCATTTGCAAAATAACATAGAGACAGGTTAGTGCATTTAAAAAATTGGGAAATGAGATATAATACCCTGTGGCCCCATACTAGCTCCATACGGGCTGTATGGAGGCCGTATGGGCCTGGCTGGGAGCCAGATAGGCACATGTACGGGCCGTATGGGTGCCCAAGGGGGGTGAAGCCCCCATACGGGCCCATGTACGGGTCGTATGGGTGCCAAAGGGACGCCCCTACGGTCCATTCAGAGCAAAAAAATTTCTTTTCCTTCACCATTTTCTCTAGACATAGTTCAATCTAGTACTGTCGCCTAAATGTGGCGCAAAGTATGCTTATATTTACCCTATAATCATATTAATTTAACCCTAGGTTTTCTAGAATAGAAATGAAGATTTGCCGGTAAATCAACTTAAATCATAGCATATCGATGATGAGCCTTATGCTTATGCTTATACCGTAAGTGCACGGGTCGTGTGAAGTAATAAATTGGACTATGAAAGTCGGATATCGAACCCAACGAGACATAGATCACTAATCCTATCTAATTGTCTGCTACCTATCCTATCCAAAGGTTGTTGAATTTCTAATTTGATTTCTAAAATTCAGAGTTGCTTAAGATCAACTTGATGAATGTAATGAGGGCAATCAACCATAAAGTAGGAGATACTCAGGCAAGCATGGACTTCTAATGAATGAATATGGTTTATAGACAAAGAATTCCTACAATGCTTTCACTACCTCGGTTGAGCCGAGTTACTAATCTAGTTTCATTAATTCATTCTAGGGAACATATAATATTTGAAAGATTGTAGGAATAATCAATCTTAAAGAGTCTCTCTCGTAAACACCCGATCTCTCGGCGTGATCCCACCCCCCACCTAGTAAAGTAGATCTAGGGTTATATAGAGGGAGCGTTATTGTCTGCACCTCTATAGATCTAGATGGATACTTAGGGTTGTCGAAATGTAAAGCATCAATACCAAACAATACATCCAATAGGTTCTTAAAACATAGAAACATTCAATTATAGAGATCCATATAAGCAAAGTTAAGAATAAATCCGAAGGTTCATCATGTGCAAGTATCTACAAAGTTAGTTCTCCATTAAAGGGGAACACAAATCCAACACAATGTTCGAGAGAAAGATAAGAAACATAATATGAAACACCCTTCCCTCCACAGTTGGCGATGACCGTTGGCGGTGCCCCTTCGATGCTTGCCTTCTTTCCTTGCTACAAGATCTTTAATGGTGCCCTAATCTCCAAAGATGAGAGAAGGATGGGAGCCTCCAAGAAGGATGATGATGTTCAAGTTCCAAAAGCCCCTTCTCTAAACCCTAAATCTGCTATTTTTAGGGTTAAGGTTAATACACATCATTCCAGACCCAATCTGTCAAATCCGAAATCAAATCAGCAATGAGGTTGGGTCAGGTCACGTTTGAGCGCGATGCAAACAGAGGGCCTTACAGGAGTAAGACTGCCCATAAGACTGCCCGTAAGACTATCTCTAGGTTGTACGGTTGATGATACGACCACATGCTGGCTCGTAATGCTCTCTGTATGTTTGGGGGATATGTGCTTAGAGTCGCCTTACGGTTGCTTACGGGAGAGGTTTTCCCATAACTTGCTTCATACGGGTGCTTACGCCAGTAAGCTAGCCTGTATGTCTTCAGTAAATTTTAGAATTGCTTCGACTTTTTATGTATTACTTCTGTTTCACTCTCGAAGCTTTTCGATGCCCTGCAATTGAGAATTAACACTAATTACGTATCAATGGGTGAGATTTATTTGAAATCACATGAATAATGTACACAAAATTGCTATAAAAATATGATTAATTGAACGCTTATCACATATCTAGGGTACAAGATCACCAAAATGCTAAAGAATGGGGTCGTGCGCATAATGGAGAAGTGAAATGGGGTCAGGGATGCCGGATTCGGA
Source organism: Dioscorea zingiberensis (assembly GCA_026586065.1). Classification (NCBI taxonomy): domain Eukaryota; kingdom Viridiplantae; phylum Streptophyta; class Magnoliopsida; order Dioscoreales; family Dioscoreaceae; genus Dioscorea; species Dioscorea zingiberensis. The sequence goes on from CM048818.1 coordinate 35,722,037, forward strand.
AGGAAGAGGAGAGGAAATGAAGGGGGTGCCCCCCCCCCCTTCTTTTCTTTAAGGGGGTGCAGGCTCCATATGGGCCAGTAAACGGGCCGTATGGAGCACATATGAGGCTCTGTTTGCCCTATATGACCCCTGTACTCCTCCGGCCTTGGTATACGGTCAATATATGGCCCGTATGTATCCCCATACATGCCCGCGTGTGGATTATATAGCAAACTCTGAAGGGGTGTCCTTCATTTTACGGCGCAACCCTTTAAGAATGGTTACTCTATGGCTCTTAGAAATGCACCTAACATGATGAGTCTAATGATGCGGATGCAGAGGGTGAGACATATCATCAATTTATTTCAAACATCCTAACTAACATAAGCAAATTGTAAAGTGAAAAGAAACTTTTTCAAGAATTTTAGTTACCTCCCAAGAAGCGCTTGTTTAACGTCACTAGCTCTACGTACCTGGTGTTACCTCACGGAGGTAACACTAGACGAACAGACTGCAACACGAACCGCCTCGCCGTCAAACGGTCGGCAACTTCACGCGTAATGGGCAGGGTAGGCGGCGGAGCTCGCGCGCGACGTTACAGGCGGCTGGGAGAGGAGCTGACGCTGCCTCAGGATCGTAACTCAATCCTATCCAACGACCATGACTACTTGTTCGTAATCGACCGTGGATACCCCACCATTTCGCCTAAGATCTAGCATCCCAGTTGATCAACGAGCAAGATCTAAAAACAATTCAACGGTCCGATCTTATTACCATGCCTTGCATCCAAACCCCACTATATGATTTGATCTTAGCATGCCACGTGGCTTCTGAGATCTGTAACCCTTGCCTCGCGATCTATCACGATCAGATGGATCTGCCCTTAGCTCGACACATGGCACCATCTGAGCCTTTTTAATGCTCCGTGATTAGTTACAATCTATGATAATATAATCTCAGCCGTCCACTTCATTCTATTTGTATTTTTATCTGGAATATTTTCAAGAAGTCCCTAGTTTCTCTTAACTTACAATTTAGTCCCTTCTCTGTGAGAGAGGACATTTTACTTCCAGTCCTTGGTACTTTCAAAATTACCAAAAGGTCCTCCGGACCTTCTATTAACCCTTGTTAGGGTTTTTGTCCTTTAATTTTTATTTTCTCCTATTATTTAATTCCTTAAGAAAAATTTTCTCTAATAATCCAATTTAAAAGGTATTTAAACACATATTTTATTTCCATAAAATCCTTGGATTTTACAATCCTCCCCCCTTAAAACAATTTCGTCCTCGAAATTACATCACCTCCTACGAGGCGATAAACAGATCGGGGTAACGATTCCTCATGTCTTCCTCACGTTCCCAGGTTGCCTCTCGATCAGAGTGGTTACTCCACCTCACCTTGACAAAAGGAATGGTTCTATTCCTTAACTGCTTGTCCTCTCGGCCCAAGATAACTACTGGGCGCTCCTCATAGGACATGTCCTCCTGAATTTCTACGGAACCTGGGGAATTACTCGTGTTGGATCACGGATACACTTCTTCAACAAAGAGATGTGGAAAACGTCATGAACCTGAGCAAGGTCCTGAGGTAAGGCCAACCTATATGCCACGACTCCTATGCGCTCCAGAATCTTAAAAGGTCCGATGTATCGTGGAGCAAGCTTTCCGCGTCGTCCAAACCTTACAACACCCTTCATAGGAGATACCTTCAGGAATACCAGATCTCCCACTTGAAACTCCTGGTCAGATCTCTTACGATCTGCATAGCTCTTTTGCCTACTCTGAGTGGCCTTGATCCTTTCCCTGATCATATTCTAACATGATCCTCAATTTGTTTAACAAAATCTGGTTGCTAAAGTGTAGCCGCAGCCACCAGCTTCCTTTCGCCCACATCACCCCAACAAATAGATATTTGACACTTTCTCCCATAGAGTGCCTCATACGGAGCCATCTTGATGCTTGCCTGATAGCTGTTGTTATAGGTAAACTCTACCAAGCTCAGGCGCTCATCCCAAGACCCCGTAAAATCTAACACACATACTCTCAACATGTTTTCTAACACCAGGATGGTCCTTTCAGATTGTCCATCAGTCTGTGGGTGGAAAGCTGTGCTGAACGCCAAGCCTGTGCCCAGAGCTGTATGCAGACTCTCCCAAAATCTAGAAACAAAACGAGTGTCTCGATCAGAAGTGATCGACATTGGTACTCCATGTAGTCTGAGAACCTGATCTATATACAGCTGGGCTAATTTCTCCAAGGACGCCCCCGTCCTCAACGGTATAAAATGAGCCGACTTAGTCAATCGGTCCACTATGACCCAGATCATGTCCTCTTTGAGTACGTGGCAACCCTATCACAAAGTTCATGTTAATATATGCTCCCACTTCCACTACGGGATGGGCAAGGGTTGTAACATTCCTGCCGGCTTCTGGTGCTCTACCTTTACCAATTGACATGTGATGCATTTAGCCACGAACTCCGCAACATCTCGTTTCATTTCCTTCAACCAGAAATGATCTTTCAACCCTTTGTACATCTTAGTGCCTCCAGGGTGAATAGCGTAGCTCGAATAGTGAGCTTCCTCCAATATCTCCTTTCTTAACTCAGGGATATTAGGCACACATATCCGTTCATCAAATCTTAGAGTATCATCCTCATGAACTCTAAATCGTGTTAGCTCTCCCTGGCCTATGTGTCTCCTGATCTTCTCAAAATCAGGGTCTTGTCCCTGAGCAACCTGAATCCTTTCCAACAACGAGGGTTGGATATGCAAGCTGGCCAATGAGACATCCATCATGGGAAAAACAACCTCTAGCTCGAGCCTCTTCATGTCCTCCAGCAAAGGTCTCTGAGTTGTTAACATAGCGGCAATTCCGTAACCAGACTTCCTACTCAGTGCATCGGCCACCACGTTCGCCTTGCCCTGGTGGTAATGGACACTAAGATCATAGTCCTTAATCAGTTCAAACCAACGCCGCTGCCTCATATTCAACTCCTTCTATGTGAATATGTACTTGAGGCTCTTATGATCGGTGTAGATCTAGCAAGGTACACCGTAGAGGAAGTGTCGCCAAATCTTTAGGGCAAACACGATCGCCGCTAGCTCAAGATCGTGTGTGGGGTAATTTTCTTCAAAAGGCTTTAACTGTCGTGATGCATAAGCAATCACACGCCCATCTTGCATCAATACACAACCAAGACCAGTCTTGCATGCGTCACTGTAGACCGTATACCCACGATTACTTTGAGGTAACGCCAACACTGGTGCGGAAATCAACCTCTGTTTCAACTCCTGGAAACTCTTTTCACAGGACTCGGTCCAAACGAATTTGGTTCCTTTCCTGGTCAAACAGATATGGTCCAACTGAAAAGAAGACAAAGAGAATCAAGAAAAAGAAAAAAAAATAAGGGTAAAATCAATATAATACAAAAGAAGGTAAGAGAAAAATAAATAACTGAGCAAGACTAGCTCCTATTTAGCTAATGTCACCTAGGGCCTATACATTCCCCGGCAACGGCCCCAAAAACTTGTTAACTATCAGCTATAAGTACAAGCACTCAAGCCTCCGCATGGAAGGGTACGTGGTCGTAAGTAATACAAATAACCGGTGAGTACCGGATCGAATTCCTTAGGGAAGGCTTACTAGATCTAGATGAGCACTAACCTACTAAGGTGCTTGGAAAAGTCAATAGATGACTTAAGGGAAGAAGATTCCTTACCAAACTACTCGTAGAAGGTAGTAAAAGATAAAGACGGGTGTAGGGATTTCTCCAAATATTATAATTCCACTATTGTATGTTTTTTTCTCCTATGTCTACAATGGGATCATTGTGATGGATAAAGGTTGAACAATGATAAGTCTAGGTGCTTATATGCACTCCGGGTGCAGCCTACAGGTTCCCTATGTCTAAGGAACATAAATCAACTCCTCCCCATATCTCTATGGTGGTAGAAAGACCCGTTATAGGACCTAAACTCTATCATCACCTTGGAGAACCATTGTACATGTCTATGCGAATAGGGTCTACGGCTGTCACTCCGTATCTCCACTCTATGATACTAATATAACCCTCGTATATCTCTCTATATAGAGAGCCAAGATATATCGTCACCCATCGGCACACGATTAAGGTATTATTAGATCAAAGACACATTCATACAAAATCATTCAATTCAAGCACAAAATGAAATAGATTTCAAGTATAACAAGAATGGAGTTTAATCACAAGTCATAACCATAAGAGGCAAAGTATAGCAAGATTCATAACAAGCATCCATGATTACGTTACAAAGGAGAGATAAATTTAAGATAAAACAACAATAAATAGTTTCCCCTTTGTATAGAACTTCTCCCCGCTAGATTTAGCCTCAAACGTAGATCGCCTCCTTGGAGAACGCAGCCAACGCCCTCAAGTCAAGATCCCCAAAACCTAAAAATCGGGTTGTTTTTATACACCTAGGAAGTTACATCACGATATTGATGTCGTACATCACGATGTCGATTAAAATATTGGGTCATGAACATCTGCCTGATGTTGACATCGCGATGTTCTCTCAACACATTGTGATGTTAATTTATTTTCAGTTAAGCGTGTCCAGCCTCTAATTAACATTGCGATGTATGTAGTAATACATTGCGATGTCTTCATCAACTCAAGGATCAGATGACCATTCCAACTCGGACTGAGCTGAAACTTTAACTAAGTGTTCCTAACTTGTTGATCATGAATCTGATAGGTGGGGATTGGATTTGGAGTCCAGTAACTCTTCCGTTATATTCTTAATCTTAGCTTCTCTTTCATATTACTCCTCAATTTGCTTATTTGTCATAGAACACCTTCCTCATTTGCCCAAGATCATCCTTATAGCTCTCCATGGTCTCACCATCTGTTAACATTAAAAATACTTGCATTAGTGTAGAAATTGATCCATTTGATATTGAATTTCACTAAAACAAGTGTGCATATATGCTCTTGAATACATCATTTAAGGACCAAATTTATTCTCAAACTAGTATATTAAGCCTTATAATTAGCTCTTTTTTGAGAGCTAACATTCATTGCAGAACCTTGAACATCAAGTGGCTCAGATCACCAAGACATTGGCGGAACAACCGCTAAGCACCCTTCCAAGCAATTTGGAGGTCAACCTAAGTGAATCTGTCAAGGCTATCACCCTCTGGAGTGGGATTAAATTATCTCCGCCTCAAACCAAAGTTTAGGGAAACACAACAGATGAGAAAGAGGAAAGGGAGAAACCTGAGGAGAAGTTAGAGGATCCGAGCTAGGGTAAGGATAAGAAAGCTCCAAAGGTAGGTGAATACAACCCAAAAACTACCTTACCCTACCAAGGTGAAGAATGCCCAACATGATGAGTTGTTTAGAAAGTTTCTGGAGATATTCAAGGCATTGCACATCAATGTACTGTTCATGGAAGCTCTTTCACAAATGCCGAGTTATGCTAAGTTTTTGAAGGAACTGCTCACCAACAAGAGGAAATTGGAGGAGGTGTCCACAACGACACTAAGCAAAGAGTGTTTGGCAGTTCTCACCAACAAACTACCTAGGAAGGGGAATGATCAAGGGAGTTTCATAATTCCCAGCACTATTGGTGGTTTGGTGAATGAGAAAGCGTTAGTAGACATTAAGACCAAGTATCAATCTCATGCCTACAAGATACTCCAAAAAGCTAGGGCTTAGAGAGCTGAAACCAACCAAGGTCACATCGCAAATGGCTGATCGTTCTATTCGCCACCCTCGAAGAAGTATTAAGGATACGTTAGTAAAGGTGGACAAGTTCATCTTTCCTATGGACTTCATCATATTGGACTTGGACTACAAGGCCAACGTGTCTCTCATTCTTGGTAGACGGTTCTTGAGGATTGCATAAGCGTTATTTAACATCGAGGACGATCGGATGATTCTGAGGGTTGGAGAGGAGGAAGTAGAGTTCAAACTCAAGTGAACCATGCGACACCCTATAGAATTTGATGATTCCTATTATTTTATTGATCACATTATTGAGTGTGTTTATGATTTTGTGCAGGATGAACTACTTAAGGATCAACTAGAGGATCTTTTTGCTGATAAACCGTGGAAGGACAACATGGTGGAGGAAGACCCAAAATACACTCAACTTTCCTTCCCCACAAGTAATAGGAAAAAGGGGTGGACAAAGTGGAAGTCGAAGAGAAGGAGTGGTTCCCCCTCCCTTGTCATTCCACTATCGGGCTCACCTGAAAGCCAATCCTGTGCGTATTAATTTGTTTCGTATCTAAGTATGCAGGTGTTGGGCAATGTTCCCCTTGTAGTGACACTAAGAGGTTCCACTTATTCAAACCTCCATCAACAGAAAGGTATGTCAAGCTAGCGACGTAAACAAGCTTTTCTTAGAAGATAACCCAAGTTTAATTAGTTTAGTTTGTTTCCTAGTTAGTTTCTTAGGGTAGTTTCACTTTTAGGTTTAGAATATAGGTATACACTAGTTGTGAATTTAATTCTTTCATGATTCCTCAATACTTATGTGATTTCCAAGATTCTTAACAATTAATTTTCATCTTGGTAGGCAATAACACATGAGTACATGTGAAAATAGGGTAAAAGCCGAAAGAAAGAGTGATAGAGAGAGTTATATGGCTACTACACGGTCGTGTACAGGGCGTGTCGGAGTTGACACGGGCGGGAGCCCATTGTATGCCCGTGTGAACTTCGCCTTCCTACCCAAGTAGAAATAGACAGAGTTAATCGGCCCCTACATGACCGTGTATGGGGCGTATAGGTATTGACACAAGCAAGGAGCTCCTTCCACGCTTGTGTCAACTCCGCCTCGGGATCCATGAAAACCAGTGGCACGGGCTTAAAACGGCCCAACTCACGCCTGTGCCATCACCACAGGGCCGACACATGGGCGTGTGAGCCCGTGTTCGGCCCATCGAAAAGAAATTAGGGCTTTAAAAACTCGATCTACGGTCATCGTCTTCATGATTTAAATCTCGCACCTTTAAAATCCCCCCTTCACGCGGCGATCGGAGCACATCAAGGCGATCTCCATTAGTTTCTATCAAATCCCCTCAAAATCCAAACAAGCTCGCATCGTTTTCCCGAATGAAGCAACCGGTCGTGTACCATGTTACACACGGTCAACCTCATTCCTGTGTTAGTCCACATTGTTGGCCACCATCATGGATCGAACAATGAACAAGAAAGAGAAGAAGTCACAACTAGGCCACCCAAGCGACAACGGCGAGAAGGCAGTGCACAACCACCCACACCGGAACCAACCTTTGGAATGCTGGTCAAGAATGATCGGTATACAAGATTGAGCCAAAAACGGTATGGCAAAGCTTGAACTATTGATTGGGGTATACTCGGGAAGGTGGGCATCGCGAATGAGGTTGGGTAGCTACTGAGAGCTGCGGCGTAGCATCGCCTCTTGGAGCTTGACAAGATGGTCTATCGCGAGTTGACTTTGGAGGTCTTGGTCACCATCAACATAGCCAAAAGCGAAGTTTCTTGGCACCGGGCGGACCAAATCCAGTTCCAGCTTGGCGCAGCCCTGCACCGATGAACTACAAATAGTTCGTACTCCACCTTGGCTTGTACGATGAGGAGTACATAAGGACCCCTGAGTACGCCGACCACAGGATCCACAGACCACTCGTGGAGCCTCGGGAGGAGTACTAGTGTCGGCTCAGCACCGACTCGATCTATATTTAGAGGAGATCGAAGGCCACATCACTCAGCACCCCGCCCTCAGGTACAATCACGCAATTTAGAGTCATTCTATTACAACTCAGCGAGACAAACACTGGCATGGTGAGCTCCAAGGACTTCCTAATCATGTCAAGCATGCACAAGGGATTCCGCATCCACCTGGGATGGGTCGTCGTGCAGTTCCTCTTCCATCAGGCAATGTACGTACGGATCTAGGCAATCTTTGCTAGCCCATACATCATGAGACTCACAAGAAGGACGGGTCTACTAGCAAGAGGAGTGACGTCGAGGATGAGCATGGTCAGAGGCTCAGTATCGATCAAGATAGATATATTACGAGCAATGGGGATCTTTCCAACGATACACACATCATGAGGCATAGTATATGGAGTCGTAACCCCCGAGGAGCCAATAGACCTAGCAACAACCAAACCTAGCACAACACCGCCACCACCCGCTCTAGCCCCTGCTCAAGCCAATCGAGACGCACTCTTGCATTGTCTAGTAGGAGGAGTATAGTGACTCCTCGAGCATCACGGGATCGAGTATCCACCCTCTCCATTAGATACAACACCGACTACGAGAGACATCTGAGGACTCAAACGAGGATGCCAGCTACGATGAGGAGCTTGATGACTGAGGATCATTATCATTATCTTTTCTTTTTACCACTTTTTTATTTTTATTTTATTTTCAAATATTAAGGGACCCCCGGTCTAGCCATCTCTATATATCTTTTGAGCTTATCTTATGCTCCTTCATTATTGACAAGATATTTTGAAATCTTAAAACCTTGCAATACAAACAGGGAAACACAATAAGAGCAGCGACATATCATATATTGAGTAATGTTCCACAAAACCCTTTCTCCTTTTTTTATTCCACATGCCATATTCATATTATCTACATATATTAGGTACATTGGGGACAATTTATAATCTAAGTGTGGGGGAGGGATTATTATTTGATTACATTGATCATGTTAAGTAATGATTTAGGAAGATCTATGATAGTTAATGATTGGGAGTCCTCTTTGAGTCTAGGTTTAACATTAGCGTTAATTGTAAAAAAAATTCAAATATATATATATTTATCTATTTATTTATTTATTTATCTATTTATTTATTTATTTATTTATTTATTTTGTCCTGGCTTTAGTTGACAACTCAAAAGTTTGAGCACAAAACCATGACTTTGTTGTCACTTGCCCGCTTAGGTTTGGACTCCGGTTAGTTTAACCATTAGAGAGTTGCTGATATTGTTTTTATTATTATAATCAACTCAAAAGCACGCCAGTGCTTATCTACCGCGACCGTGTTTAAGGGCATGCTCGGCAGACAAATCCGCAATTAGGCCGACGTTTGGGGAATCCACACTGCTAGAGCCCCCTCCCTCGACCTAGACCTCCTTCCGAGGCACTCCAGAGCCTCGCCGGCGAGATCTCGCCGAAGCTGCAAACCCCATCTGTCGTTGAGACCTCGCAAGACCCCTTTTTCACCATAGGTTCTCCTCCAAAGAAAGACCATACACCTCAATAGCACGCTCATGCATCCACCACCCCACCGAACCTCTACCGATGACCACCATGCCACCCCATAAGATAACCACCTCAGGGCCCCAAGCAAAGAAGAAGAAGGGAGAAGAGAGCTCTCAACGACATCCTGAGCCCATCTTCACTCTATGCCTATGCACTTCGGGTGACACTATAGACTACGTTAGCTATAGTTCGGCAAGGCCGACACATCGAGTGGGACGCGCTTGAGGAGGTGGGCCTCGCCACGCACATATGGCGATACCTAGAGGCGGGAGGATGGGGCCGCCTCCTATCCATCCGAGAGATGACGTACAGAGAGCTTACCTAGGAGGTACTTTCTACCTTCACTCTCACAAGGGGATTCATTTTATGGGATCGACGAGATCAGATCAAGTTCTAGTTGAGCGACACCATGTTCTAGATGAGCTACACAGATATTATAGTCCACTTGGGACTATACGATGTTGAGTTCACCACCACACCTGAGTACCAGGCACTCAGGATTGATAGGTCGGCAAAGGAGGAACCATAGCCAATCAGGAGGAGGCTCAGCACGGACCCACACTATGACCCACGACGGTTGAAGGCATCTATCCTCCGGTCCTAAGCCCTTAGATACATCCATATAGTCCTCAGTCACTCGATTATAGGGCAGGGACTGAGCACGAGAGTGGTCAGCTACAAGGACTTCTTGTACATGCAAAGCATGGTAGGCAAATTCCCTATCTAAATGGGATGGGTTGTACCAGAGCTCCTCAAGCATCAGGCATCCGGCATCCGACACTAGGATCAAAGCATTATTTACAGGTCCTTACATCACACGCCTGGTACGAGGGATGGGTGCTTTCCCCGATCATATTAGCAGGGAGATGATGATATTCAGCAGATCCATCCAGATCACAGTGGAGACCATGCGATTGATTGGGATATTATTGCCTAGATAGACTATATAGGGCATCAGGTATACGCTACAGTCCCCACAAAGACCGCAGGACTGATAAGTGTTCATTAAAACATAATTGTATACCAAATTATTATATGTTTTATGTAATTTTGAGGAGTTTAGGCCAACCAGTACTCAAAATATGTTTATTTTGATATACAAAGCAAGATATCGAGATCTCAGGAGAAAGGAAGCTTTTCAAGAGAAATTGAGGCCGAAATGAAGCATTTTTGGGAGAAAGAACCAAGGCATATGGGCTTCCATACGACCCGTATGGACCTGGAGAAAGGGTGCCTCTGTAGTCAATCTCCTAGGGCCGTACATCACCCTGTATGAGATCATAAAGGCTCTCATATGGTCTTACATATGGGAGTGTAGGTCAACCTAAAACCTATATGGGCCCGTATGTCATAAATTTCTAGCAAATCTGCTGACTTGGGCAGAGGCAGAAATATAAATGACTCTCTAAAACCTTAAAGGGAGGTATATAATTCGATTGATTAGGGCTTTAGAGAGAAGAGCTAGTTTGGGAGAGAAAAGATCTTGATTAGGGCTTTAGATAGAAGAGCTAGTTTGGGAGAGAAAAGATCTTGATTAGGGCTTTGGAGATTCTCATCACCAACCATAGGAGGAAGAATAAGTGGCAAAAGCTTGAAGGAGAAATCAAGAGATCCACCAACGGTGCTTGTATTAGCCTCTGTAATCATTACCCTTTTGATTTCTTTTATCTTTACTTCAGATTGTTGCTCTCCTTACATGAAGAGCTAATTTTGTAGATACTTGTGTGTTGATGAACCCTTGAATATTGTTTAATTGATGATTATTCTCTATGTATGCTTGATTGAATGAATGTATCTATTGGATGTTTTAATGTGTGTTAATTCCTCTAAAATGTGAGAGTCAGAGGGATTTTCGTAGTCCATTTGGGGGAAGAAGCCAGCGCCTCCCCATGTATAGACCATCTTCAATAGAGGGGGTTGTGAGTATACCGAGAGCTCGGGTACTATGGAGAGCGAGTCCTTTAAATGTATTATTCCCATAATCCTTCCAAGAATTAGGTTCCCTAGAACATCATCGGTAAGGGCACTAGGATTAGTAATTCACCTCGAGAGAGGGAGTAAAACACATTAGGAACCCTTGGCCAAGTATTCATCAAGTACCAATATAGAGAGTATGATAAGTGTTCATTTGAGCATAATTTTATATCATATTCTTATTTGCTTGGCATGTAATTTTGAAGACTTTTGACCCACCGATACTTAAAATGTATTTATTTTGATAAATAGGGCAAAATACTAGGACCCCCGGAGAAAGAAAGCATTTTGAGAGAAACCAGGACCTCAAAGCACCCAGAAGAGCCCATACGGGCATCCATATGGCCTGACATATGACCGTATACTGGCACATGAAAGGCATACATGCCATCATACGACCCGTATACTAGACTGTATGGAGGTACCTGGAAGACATACGGGATGATATACGCCCGTTTATGGGCCCGTACATCATAAGATTTCAGAGAATCTGCAGACCTAGAGGGGGCAAATTGGTAATTCTCACCCCAAAAACCCTAGATGTATAAAAACTGACTAATGAGTGTTTAAGGGAAAGGCAAGCAGCTTGGGGACAGAGCTTAATCTTGGGGAAAAGCTTGGAGATTCACATCTTGAAGCTATCGGAGGAAGAAGAGGGGAAATCATTGGACGAGGATTAAGGAAGCCATCAACGGTGTATGCATTAGTATTATCCCTTATGAGTTCTTTGTTTGTCTTTATCTTTGTTTTGGATTGTTGCCCCCCTTTCATGGAGGGCTAATCTTGTAGATGCTTGGATGATTGATGAACCCTTGGTCATGTTTTAATTAATGTTATTTATCTATCTTTGATTGTTTGGTTGAATTTCATTGAGTCTATTGGATGTTTCAATGTAAGTTAATCCTTCTACATTGCGAGAGCCCGAAGGGAATTTTCTAGTCCATATGGGGGAAGAAGTGAATGTCTCCCCATGTGTTGACCATCTCCAATAGAGGGGGTTGTGAGTATACCGGGAACTCGGGTATTAAGGAGAGCAAGCCCTTTAGACGTATTATTCCCATAACCCTCCCAAGACATAGGTTCCCTATATCATCATCGGTAAGGGCACTAGGATTAGTAATTCGCCTCGAGAGTAGGAGTGAAAGCATTATAGGAACCCTTGGCCAAGGATCAACCAAGTGTCGAGATAGAGAATAGCATTCATCTTTTAGAAGTCCAAGGGGTATTCAATTGTCTGAACATCCCCCCTTTTATGATTGTTTTACCTTAAGAGCAACTCGATTCCCTTGGTTGTGTTTTCAATTGATTAGTTTAGAATTAACATAATCAACCACCTTCGGATCGACTAGATAGTAGATGAATAATGGGTACTAGTACTTCCATCTCCCTAAGGATCGATAACCCGACTTTCAAGTCCACTTTATTACCTGTGACGACCCGGACACTTGTGGTTGTATCGCATCAAGTTTTTCGCACCGTTGTCGGAGAGAATTTGATTACTAGGAAAGCTAGGAATTTACTACTTTAGTCATTTTTATTTTTTATTTCTTTACTTTCTTTCTTTGTTTGTTTTTCATTCCATTGAAATTTTGGATACTAATCTTCACTTTCTGGATGTCTTGCGAGGTATCGATTGCATGACCCGCAAGAACTCTAAGCGATTGCTTGAAGTTGACAGTGAGATGGAGAGAACCTTGCACCGGAGATTGAGAGAGATTGAAGGAGCACTTTTGGGATCCTCGTCGGAGTCGGAAAATTTTACTCCTTCCGAAGTCATTGTTGAAGCAAGGGAATTGCCAATTATAGCCGAGAGAAGACAATTTGTTGGCCGAATATGAGAGATCTCATTACACTGGGGAGGAGTTCAATGTTCACCCTCCCAATGTCAACATGAAAAATTTTGAGTTCAAGCCAAGCACAATGAGCATGATTCAGAACACAGCTCAATTTGATGGGAGGCCCGATGAAGATCCCCATGCAAATTTAGTGAAGTTTATCCAGATTTGCAACATGATCAAGATCAATGGAGCTTCTAATGATGCAATTCGGTTGAGACTTTTTCCATTCAGTTTGCAGGAAGGTGCATATAGGTGGCTTACTTCATTACCCTCCGGTTCCATCCGTACTTGGACCAAGATGCTGGACAAATTCGTGGGCCGCTACTTTCCACCAAGCAAGGCCGCAAAGCTAAAGTTGGTCATCTCCGCCTTTAAACAAGGCCCCGCCGAAACATTTTTTTAAGCCTATGAGAGATACAAAGATTTGCTCCGGCATTGTCCACGACATGGTCTAGACCCCAGTGCTAAGGTCATAACATTCTACAATCGGTTGGACAACTTGACTAGACAATTGTTGGATGCCGCCGCTGGCGGACCATTAGGGAACAAATACCCTAAGGATGCGGAACAAATTTTTGAAGACATGGCCAGTAATGAAGCCCATTGGTCTACAAGAGATAACAAGTAAAAAAGGTTGGCCCGTGGATGAAGCTATAATTTCAGATCCAATTCTTGGTGAAAGGTTGGATATGTTGACAAGGAAAATTGAGCTATTGACAACTGGTAATAGCTCAAGGTCGGCCACGGTGATGTATTGCAATACTTGTGGGGGGAGGGAATGAAGCATCAAATTGTCCCATAGCAAGCACTGAAATGATTCCCATGGAGCAAGTACAATACATGGAGAATGCTCCAAGGCAACCAGATGGTCAATATCGGCCATATGCTACTAAATGGACCCATCCAACTTTGTCTTATGGAAATCCACAAGCGGGACAATACCCTCCCAGCTTTCAACAACCTCCAAAGCCTCAAGAAAAGAAGTTTAACTTGGAGGAGATGATCGTGAAATATATGCAAAACAACGACACTACAATTCGAAATCTACAAGCCACAGTTCACAACTTGGAGAATCAAATTAGACAAATGGCAAAATCTCTAGCCGAGAGACCCCAAGGTAGTTTGCCGGGCAATACGGAGGAGAACCCTCGGGGAGAGCAATGTAAGGCCATCACTTTGAGAAGTGGAAAGGAGGTGGAACTCTCCGTCACAAAGCCTCCAGTAAACACTCCCATAGAGATTGAGGATTCAGAACCTGTCGTTAACTCCGAGGAAGTGAAGAAGGGAAAGGACAAACCCTTGGAGGCATCACCCGTACCTCCATACCGACCTCCAGTCCCTTACCAGACGAGGTTAAACAAAGACAAAGAGGATGCTCAGTTGATGAGGTTCAAGGGTATGTTGAAGCAACTACACATCAATATGCCGTTGGTGGAGGTTCTAGCCCAAATGCCTAAATATGCAAAATTTATGAAGGAACTCCTCTCCAACAAGAAGAAATTGGAAGATGTGGGTGCTGTAACGCGCAATACTCAATGCTTGGCCATTATCGAACAAGCTATGCCAAAGAAGTTGAATGATCCGGGTAGCTTTGTGGTCCCTTGCATCCTTGGAGAAGGGCTCACAAAGAAGGCATTGGCGGATTCTGGGTAATGTGATCCCCTATAAACTGTACATAAAGATCAGCCTCGAAGAGCCTAAGCCTACGGGGAAGACACTGCAATTGGCCGACCGATCTGTGAGGAGGCCGAAAGGAATAGCTGAAGTTGTGCTTGTTCAGATTAGCCAATTTGTTTTCCTGGCCGATTTTATACTTTTAGATGTTGATGATGGGGTCGATGTTCCTATCATTCTTGGGTAACCTTTCCTCACCGCCGCTCAAGCCCATGAAGATCATGCACAAGGTAAGCTCGCTTTGAGTGTAGGAGATCAAGAGGTCGTATTTCAATTGCCCGATGCAATGCGGCACTCAATGGCAAAAGATGATATCTCGTATTGCATTGACGAGGTGGATGCAATCACTTCCGAGTGTATAGAAGATTTGCTAATGGTGGATCCACTATACCAATATTTGGAGGAACAAGAAGGACACTCAGAGGAATTCCAAGGGAACTCCATTCCATCAAGGGTAGAAACGGGGAAAGTGAAGAAAAAGAACCAAAAATTCATTCCACCTACAATATGCTGGAAGAAGGTGCAAGAAAAGGAGGTAAGCATAAAACCATCCACTCAGAATACTTCCAAAGGAAGCCCAGGTATGGAAAATAACAATAGATCAATTTATGCCAACTTGGGAATGTTTTATTCGGACAATGCTTTAAGGGAGGAGCCAATGAAAGCTTCAAGGTATTTGAACCCCCATGAGGAAGGTGAAGGTATGTCAAGCTAGTGACGTTAAACAAGCGCTTCTTGGGAGGCAACCCAAGTCCTAGAATTTTTTTTTTAGTTACAATTTCTTTTGATTAGTTAGATTGTATGTGTTTGGAATAAATGAATGAGATGCTTCATATTCATTTGCATAGTATATTGTACCATCTTGCTGGTTGTCAATTCATTCATTGCCCTAGATTCATAATTGTCATTAGGTAGCATGAGGAGGATTCAAATGGGGTCCTAGATTGGCTGTATAAGCCAAACCCAGGCCCATACGGGGTGTCATACGGCCTGTCATACGGCGGTATGACCCCTCCAGTGGGGTATACGGGCCATCATACAGCCCGTACACAAGGCCGTATGACCCGGCCAGTGGCATATATAGGCTGATATATAGCCCGAATACGGGCCCGTATACGGTGGGTTTGGGGCGTTATAAACACAACTTTCCCAATTTCATTTTCAAACCCTAGCCGACCCCACTCTCCTTCACGTCGACTCGAGTCCTCTCCTCGTCAACGCAGCCTATACTCTTGATTTGGGCAGTCGTTCTCTCTAGACATGATCTCTAATGCCTTGATTTGTCGATTTGATCCATCGTCACCATGTTTAGACCTAGGGATTGCATGAATGTATTTTGAAGGGATTTGAGATGATTATATGCTTTGTTGCGTGAAATTTTTATGGGAATGCGTTAATTTAAGGCATGTTTAGAGTTTAGGAAAAGAAATGGGGGCGAATAGCATGTAAATGACGGTGTGTATGTACTTGGGGGTCGGCACCGCCTCGCCCAGGCGTATATGGGCTGTATAGCAGCCGGTATGGCCCTCAGGTGTACCTATATGGGCTGATATACTGCCCGTATGAAACCCCGTATGACTCCCGGGCCGTATACTAATACGAACCCCGCCAACGATTGTGACGAAACCCGAAAACAAATTTGGCAAGAAGAAGAAAAGCCACGGATTCAAGAAGAACGGATGGAAACCTCGACCCAATGCTTAGCGAAGCACGAACCTTGGTAAGGGGATGACGCCACAAAAGGAGATGGAAATCCAATTGATAAGTCAGTTTGAACGCCACAAGGAAACCCTTGATAAGTTCTTAAAAAAAGTTTCCTCAAGAAATCAAGAAGAAAACCTCACAAATGCTCATAGATCAAAAGTTGAAGTTTTATGGCTGCTACATGGGGCTATATATATAGCCCAAAACCCTAGAGAACTTCTAAGAAGTAAAAGTTCAAAACTACCCTTAAAGATAAAAGAAAAAAACAACCAACTAAAGAGCAACTTCAGCCCAAAGGCCCACAAAGCCCAGCAAGACTAGGCAATACAAAAGACTCTAGTTCACATATTAAACTCAAAAACAAATGACAACCAAATCTTCATCAATCTTATGCGAACCAAATCTTCATCAAGCGTCTAAGTGGAATCGGCTTG